>JARKHS020011701.1:0-63354 GCA_030143305.2 Amblyomma americanum | reverse complement strand
GTCTTTTATTATTGTCAATATTGATTAAGAAGCTGTCATCTTATATGAGATCATCCATCCGACTGTTCGCTCAAGATTTCATATTTTTTGTGAAATCTGTTCATTTAATGACGCCACGCCTCAGCAGGACCTCAATCCTCAGGAACAGTTATCGACCAGTAAACTGCCAGACTGCTTTCAGCGCGGCCCGTCGAAGAAGTTTAAAGCCTCATAATGATTTTACAATGTTATAAAAGTTATTTGCACTTACCAGCTAATCATTACTGTAGACGCGGATTCCTAATCACTCAAAGAAAGATTACAACCCGACTGGCTATGTTGAGTGCTTCCAGCTTCCACGCTCTGAGTATTTTAGCGCCTAATCGCATTTATACAAACACAACACCAGGTGACCATAAACAGGCTTAAAGTGTAGTGCTTGTTGACACTTTGCCCGTTTACTAAGACGTTAGTTGTGAACGGTGACATGAACCCTTTCAGATCCAGTGATTCCAACTGGACTCACCAAAGTTAGAAACCTGTTAGAGGACTGTCTTGCTTAGTTCACAAAGCAAGACAGTCCTGCCGTTTTCAAAGTATTTCCGACATTTAGCGCTACATCAACAAAAGTTTGCTGCCTTATACCTGACAGATGCTAGCGAGTAGAAAGGGATATAGAAACTGCGTGGGCTTTGCTCTCGCTACCGGCTGGTTTCACGTCCTGTCTTGCACCGTACAGAAGAAAGGAAAAAAACTTATTTTTCTCTAATCATAGGGAATTGTACAAGTAAGACTCACATTAATCCTTCAAAATAAATTCTTTCGGCAAAACAGTCTTACAAGCGCTAAACTATTGGGGAGTAATAATAACGGCAGACTGAATCAATGAGACCTGGAGGCCAAATTGTAGAATAAGTTGTGGTGTCTTATTTGAGTTACCTATGACTGCTTGGGTCCTGTAAATATTATTTATTGCGCATCCTATAGGAAGCCATAAATTTTATTTCCTGCGAAGGTGTCTATTTTCAGGGCAAGTAAATTCCATGCGCTAAGAAAGAAGTTTCGAAAGCCGTCCAGTACTCAAGTATAAGTGTCGACATATTCGATTAAAGAGAAAGAACATTTATCGCACGAACCCAAAGGCAAAGTACAATATGCAAACATTCAGCGTTTATAGATTAACGCTAATGGCAACAAATTGAGAACTGAGGATGATGTGGAGCCCATTGGTAGCAAAACTGCGCCGGAGGTTGAAATACATCCAGCTTTGAACATTCAAAAAACCAGCCAAATAGCCCAACAGCTCGTGCTGTGAATCCAGAAAAGTATTTACAGGAAAGACTGTTTGGTTGACACGATATGACACCGCTGAACAAGGCAGATAAAAAGAATATGAACCGCCACAGCAAGAGTACTTCCACTTTATGAGTACTTCAAAAGTTTCTCCACCAGTTCAATTTTGTATATTTCTTATATAGAAATTTCTGTTCAGTGCAGAAAGATATATCCTGGAGCTCATGGCTGTGAGCCGAGCAACGACAAGCGTGGTTTCAAAGCAGCTGAAAATAAAAAAAATATTTTTTGATAAATCACCCAACGAAGCACTTCGCACACATTAGGTCCCATTGTTTTCATTTGGAGTTGTGCAAGAACTTGATAAAAACAGACGAAATTATGATTTCTTGGCCCTTTTTGAGTGTTGTCCTCCTGAACATGCTATTTTCTGGATATCACTTTGTTATACAGAAAATGCTCAATTGGGGCCTGAAACGGTTAAACACGCAGCTGCCACCAAAAATCGGCACTAAGCATGATTGATAGTATGCGGCCGACAGAGGACGCAGAATTTATCAATTCGTTCGCTCTGAATTCACCCTGGAACACATCAAAGGCCCCACTGTAGTTTGCGCGTGTCGTGTGTATGGTGAGTTCAGATTGTTCTTCATCTGAGCGCAGTTGTGTCTCCTTGACTTAAGGATGTCTCACGTATGGCAATTGCGTCTTTTAAGTCTTCGGTCCATTCTATAAGGGGCAAATTTAAAATGTTCACAGATCCTATCATCGAATACTCGGGAGGTTCCGCAAAGTCGTTTCAGTACTGCTTCGCATAATCGTATAAGGCTTGCCAATATCGAAAACGACTCAGTTACTGCATGGTCACAAACCACTCACCAATCATTCCCCAACTCAATTGTGTGAAAGTATATCAAATGCTAGCAGTATCATAACCTTCCCGCCTGAAGCTTGAGACTAGCGTTATAATGTGCGCAAAAAGGAGCAGACTGGATAAAGACATAACAGGAGAAGTTCGGTACTCTGCTCTATGTCAAAACCTCTTGAAGCGGACAGATAGCTAGGAGCGGAATGTGAAAGCTTCCATAAGAATAGAGATGCGTCACAAGCTTTTTACTAGAAGCATGATGAGAAGACGCCTCAAGGGTACCAGTCGCATAAGCGAGAGAGTCACCTCGAATACCTTGTTACCTTGAATTCTGTGCTCCACTGAAAACGTTGCCACTCGAGTTGCACCGTCTAGTACCGTACCGTGATTGGTGCTATAAAAGATACCCAGCCCGATCTCTGTTTGCAGCTAAACAAAAATACGAAAACGGGCGATTTAGGGTTTTAGACCATAAGCAACATTCGCTGCTAAGCCCAAGTGAAGCTTATGCAGAAAACGTAAACCTTAATAAATATGCCTTATTATAAAGGAACAGGCCTGAGAGTTGCAAGTTCTCTGGTTTGCTTACATGGGTGTTGTCAAACAACTTTACAAAATGCACAAGTTTCTGATTAATATAAAACAATATTCAGACCGCTGTTTTACCACAAATTTAATACTTTACATTAAACTCAACGGTTAAAAATTCGATAGCAAGAGTGACATCACTCACCATCTAAAACAAAGATGGTACAGCCAATGGTAAGACAACCTGATCCAGCATGTATTCTTGAAATGAGCACGCACTTTTGTTCATTACTGCCGCATGCTAATTTCTCGTCTTTTTTTGGGGCAACTAATTTTACTTTTTCTGAGCCAGTCATATATCTTAATATTCCTGTGAATAACAAAGATAATAAGGGTCTGAACAAGACACTTTTTATGTTTAGAAGACTTCTTCCCTGCTAATAAATTTAGACTAAAACTATTGTTGTCTTGTTTTCAGAGATACAGAAGGAATTTTTTATAAAGGGTGAGTATATTAAAGTCATAGATTACTTACTCAAACCGGTTCCTGGAAGCTGCAGCAGCACTTTCTTTACCGTTGCAAACAACTTTTAGTTACGGCTGCATAACGTGATGTCGCTTACAGGGGTGTTTAGCGTACTCATAGCCAGAGCGCCCGAACACTGTACCGCCTCATAGATTCGACTGTGATTGCCAATGCTTGGCCTTCGTTTTACACCTCTTTATTTTTGTCGAAACACTCACAGAGGCTTCAAGAAGAACGAATGATACGTGGCGGACTAATAGGGTTCTCTGGCCGCACTATTTTCGCAGCTTCCGCAGCGCTGACTGCTATGTATAAAACGGAGTATAGCATCCCCTGATGGCGAACCTGCAGTACCGTATCCGATTGCCTTGGCCCGTCAGACTTTCTCAAAAGGAAATGCGATACTGAAAAATTTAATCAATGCTGTAGGCCCTTGTTTCAAATACACTTTTGCTTGCATTTCTTCACCAAGATATACTATGATAAAGCTTTTATTGTTGTCTTTGCATAACTCTAATAATATTTATCTTACAGAAAAAGTATAATACGCATCATTGTCACGAATACTACCACCCCTTACCTAACAATCACCCCAAAGAAAGGTGAGCGTGCTTTCTCGAGGGATATATTTAATACGATGTATAGAGTCTAAAGAATTTATATCTTATGCGTTATGCCCTGTTTTCCGTGTACCGGTAGTTTCAGCTGATGACAACCGGAATAACTAAAACTTGGCGTTTTCACTTATCGAGATGGTCCCTACACGTTGTGGCACCATTGTTTGCGCACACCAGAAGAACTTGTTAGTAATGTCAAGTAGCAAACTTGGTAATTAATAACAATCCTGTGCCTGGTTGTTAGTGAAAAGTCTTACGCCTTTATAACAGCCATATATCTTTTCAAAAACAACGAAACGAGAAACACTGGGTGGTGTGCACAACGATCTTCCGCCGTCGTACGCCAAGTGACGTTAATCATTACACGTCACTTCCTGGCGCACATGCCACGTGACCCTCTCTTGACTGTGTGGGCTGAGAACCCGCGAGCACCATAACGTGGGCGGTACTAAGGAGGTGACATCACTTCCGCCAGAGAGTTACGAGTGGTGGTGGATGTCACTTCGCGGCGCGGATGTCAATAAGGGGCCGCGGCGTCCGAATTTTGTTGAGCCACAGCGCCGAGACAATCGCGCATTTCCATTTTTCAAAAGTTATATGGCTATTACTAATGACCACCTACAAGTCTACAATTGCAGTGAAGCGCATAACAGTAATACCGTAAAAAAATACGCATTAAAAATGAGTTAAAGATCTTACCAGTTAACATGATGACATTTTTTGAATGCTCGCCAATACTGGCACTAAAACGTCCAGGGAGCATCTCGAGATCTCAGATAGATTTTTTTTGTTAAATTCCGGTTGTACTTCGCTTGAACAACCGTATGTGAAGACCCTTAAAAGCTGGCGTTGGGTCAGCATGCACAGAAATGTTCCATACACCTGTATAATTCAGCATCGCCAGTACTCTGCATGCCTCCACCTGGTTCAGTGCGGTATGACCTTTATGCAATATTTTTCAAGCACTGCTCTGGTGTTAAACTGCCCCTGGAAGAAAATGCACACCGTTGTGAAGGAAACCAGCAAGCATGTTTATGTAAAAAGAAGAGTAAAAAGAAATGCAAAATATCTTCGGAATAAATGAAAAAGCCAAATAAAATTATTGGCTAAAAGTAACTTGAACAATTCACAAAAACAACCCATGGAAAACAATACGGGTTCAGAAAGTCATTGCGCGCTCCTGGGTTTTGCCCTGTATGCAGCTGAGACTTAAGGACAGCTGGGTTGCTTCAAATTCTTCTGGATGTTTCTCCGTTAAACTACTTACACTCTGCGCGTATATTGGCGGCAAGGTCGCAAGAATTAACGTCCATTTTATGCAAACGCTTCAACAGTGCTTTGAGGCCTTATTTTTAATGTTACCATTTGGACGGATATTGCGATGACACAGTGGTGTCTTTTATAAGTATCTGCGCCAATGGGAGTACCTTTTTGTTTCACTCCGCGTGCTCGATTTTGCAGATAGGGCAATAATATCTTTAAAACACACAACAAATGTTGCTTGCTGTCACTCCTCATTTTTTTTGTTTAAAGCTGTCTGCGGGAACCTAAGAAAAGGTAGGCTTAAATGAATACTTCTGATTCAAATCTCACGTGCAGCAGTTGGAAATGCACACCCAACGCTTCAATAGTGACGAGACGTTTCCTGGAATATATGCTTTGTGTATCGGGTGTTGGTTTTTACTCGCCAACAACTACTGTTCTCTCAAAGTGAAAGAAAATTAAATATGAAAGTTTAGATCCTATGGGTTAAAGCAACCCAACTTTCTTCATTGAAAATGTTTCCACTTTTGCGAATAAATGATTGTACAGATTTTTATCTGTCAAGTGAAAATGATTATGATGGTGGAGCGCTCCCGTGCTCATTCGATATGGTCGATGTGTTGTCCTTCTAAAGATGCCGTATTGACAGCACAAGCTAGTTACTCACACAAAAAATATTCAAAGAGAAACTGAAAGCATAGGCCCCCGGAGGCGACAGAATTCGAGAAAGTGGAGCTTTACGACTGCCCATCATTAGCATCAGCAGTTGCCATTGAGCGCGGACCAGTGCAGGTACCATGTCATCATCGCCGGTCGTCACGATGTCTTCAGATGAGCACACATTCTTCGGCGCAACCAGCTGATTTATCAGTATCGCGAAGTCTTCGACATCTTTTCAAATGCTGTGAACTTATGCAGTCTCGACTGAATGCCGTCGTATTTAAGACTGCGATACCGGTATCAATAAGTTTTAAAGCTGCTTAAGAGCTGAGAGCCTCTTTTTCGTCGCGCGAGAAGATTTATTGCGCTCTGCTATTATTCGAGAAACATTCACCACCTTCGCCTCGCCTCTTTTGATACTCTAATACTTCTAAGGCAAAATATATAATTTAAGGGCGCTCCTACCTGCCCCGTGCCAGGACCGCGTAATGACGTAGCGGTGATTTCGGGAACCGCTTCTTTGGCTAGAGATCTTTTAATTTAAATTGGTAGTTTTGAATACGACAAGAAGCCCTCAGTGAGGTTATAAACTCCTACCAAATCTTTGCTAGACTGATAGTATCCATGACTGATTTCTCTTGAAAAAAAGTTTTCTTTCAAGGTACATCTGAAAATTGAGTCAGGATCACGGAGTCATGAAAAATGGATCGGAACAAAGATTTTCATCAAACCCCCAGTGTAATACATATTTGTCGCGATAACCCTTTGCTCGCCACATTCTGGGGATGAAGTATAACCGCAGTGAGCAAAAACAGGCTTCCCTGATCCGGACCGTTTCCACTTAAGGCTTGGCGTCCACGTTTGTAGAAATGATTTTTAAGAAATTTTCTTGACTGCGTAGCGTTGCTTGCAAAAAGCCGGTGATGCCGGCTACACTTTGATCTCTTCTCGACCAAATGGCAGAGCCATTTTGTGAGCAGAATCCAGAATCGCTTTTCCAAATCTAGAAACAATGATACACGTCGCCAAATTTCACTGCGCGCTTCGAGTTGTTGTTCATCTTTCAAAATTGTGTGTGATATTGTCACTTCTTTCATTTCTGATGAGGTGGAATATTTTACTGAATCATAGTTTACTAAATGGCCGCTAAACTCTCCTTGCAGAAATTGTTTTGGATAATAAATAAAACAATTATTAGTGCGCTAGCACTTATAGTGGCATTCCCCGCATTTAGCCATCGTGTGTGTTTTTCTTTTGTTTTTATTTTGAGCCTGCTTTGAAGCAGGATGCCCACAATGCCTCTCCACATTCCTGCCCACCGCGTTATGGGCAACCTGCCCACGTTCATATACATATATTAAGTGGTAGGTTGTGACGACATTACGATGTCACGTAATAAGCATCGTGTGGACGATAAACAATGCAAAATAATGACCGCACAACGTTAGAGACCTTAATTTTATTTTGGCCTAACTACGCAAATTGACCTTCAATTTTTGGCGTTAAATATATTTTTCAGAAGTAAGACTGCAATTCCGCAAGCAGGAATTGTGCACGGCGCGCGTCAAATTCTAAAGTTTTGGATCGTTTGATTAATTAAAATTACAAAAAAAGTATTCAGATTTTCTTCGGTTGTGAAATGTGAGCTACACTTACTGACGTTTTTTTGTTACACAAAAACGTATTTCACAGTTATCTGCTTTTATGACTATATTGCGTTTTTTTAAATTGCTAATTTCAGAAACAAATTCAATGAGTTGTGGTTGTATCTTACATCTTTTTTCCATCTTTTTTTCCATCAGGTAACCTTCCGCTTACCTGGACTAGAAGACAATATCTGAAGTATGCCAAGCCTAAGCAGTGCATTATTTTAGGATCCTTCCCCGAGGAAAGTAAGCACGATCGCAATTGCCTGCTTGCAAAGAGCGTAATAATGAACAAACCTGAGTGAGAAGATTTAGAGAAAGCCCAATGTTTCTCCAGTTTGCGTGAGCAACTTCTGTCGTCTCGAAGCGCCAGTGGAAATTTTGTTCAAATATATGATTAAGACTAAATTCGTACGATCAGTAAGAAGCATTTCTCTAAACAATGATTTGTGGTGAACAATGCTGTAAAAACTCGATTCACTTGAAGTACCGTTACCAAACAAGCCAATGTTGTAAAAAAATTCTGACACTTGCATTACGGCAATCAAAAGATAGAACAAGACGACCAGGCCCAGAATGATTCTTAGTATGAACCATGATGCGCTATGATTGAACTGCGAAAATTATTTATGACGGGTTGTTTCCTGCCACTCCCCTTCTACGCAGTGGTTAAAACATATAGGCTAATAAGTGAAGATAACTGAGCATAGAAAAGTTGTGACGTTATTTGGGCTTAACTTATTTACAACGGGAATGCACGCGTTCTGCTAATGTTTCGATCTCATGTACTACACAAGGAACAACACAACGAATTTTGTCGCAAAATAAATTTTATTCATTGTTTTTGAGTCGTCATAAGTAGGCACCCCGTGACAGGAGCGATGACGTAGTAAATACGACACTCCTGCCTGCTCGTAAGCAGGAATTTTGAAGAACGTTTGGAGAGAGTTTACGAGCGCGAGTTTTAACGCTACAGAGGACGTATCACAAAGACTCACTCTCTGTTCGGAAAGGATAAACACGAGCAGAATTTTCAAGCAGTTTTTTGTCATTTGTAGAAGATATTGTCCATCCGACAAATGACTTAATCCATAGCCGAATACCGATTAAACTATCAGTAAGGAGTATTAAGAATGCGACCCCTTAGCAGCAGTGCTTTTTTATCCTTTCCGACGAAGAGACAGGCTGTCAATGACGTAACAGAATGTCAATTGTTGCCTTTGGTCCAATCCCTGTTTCATATACAAGCCGATCAAAAGTAATGTACACTGCTTGGAATTCGGAGCAACAGAGATGGCGATGATAAGCCATATTTGATAGCAGTGCCTCCGTTGATGGAGATGAGAAAGCAGGGAAGTTAGTCGCGGTCCCCTCCAACCTAAGAAACAAAAGACACAGGGGGGCAGTCTTGAAACACATCTTTCATAAGTGATCTGTGGGCATAACCGAATAAAATGGAGCATGAATTGATTTGTTGACTCCTTTAATATGCAGAAATATTCATTGTAAATTAACAAACGATAAACCAGACCATGTAAGTAATGGCATGAAAAATTGTCAGTTTTCTCCTATATTGCCGGGCGACTAAAGGAGGAGGACAGGAAAGGCCAGAGTGAGGTGCGAAGAGCGAATTGCTTCCAAGGCCAATATCAACATTTCATTGCGAAGTTTCAAAACGGAACAATCTTACTCCATTTTGCCAGCGCACTAAACGCTTCCTTAGAATTTGGTTGGAAGAAAGCGCGATGGGAAATATGGGGCCTTTTGTTGTACGGTTACAAGAGCAAGAGGGCGCAGGGGCTACCGGAATGAAGAAAAGGGAGCAGCAGGGCGCTGAGAAAGAGGGCATTTGCGCCTAAGGCAGCGAAAATATTACTTGTTACGTTTGAACAATATATCCAACAGGCATTTACTTGAGTAGTGTTCTGATTGCTGAGACGCAAATTTAGAAATTGAGCAAATGAACCAGATAATAGTTATCAGTAAAAGAAGCGGAGGAACTACATCGCTAGAAGTACAGTAGCGGGCAAAAAATATGAACATACAGTGCAGTCTACAGTCAGTGTTGTTTTCAGCTAGCGATGCGAAAAGTACTGAATGGTTGGCACGTCCGAGCAGTATTTACTTTTGCATTTGCACATAAACGCAGAAAAACTCTCTTGAGTAATCAGGGAAACTGAGAGAAAAGTTTGAATGCTGAAAGATGGGCCAGTACTATTCTGTTGCCAACAGGACGGGCTAATCCTTATTGTGTCGCACTTAACAACATTAAATTAAATACTCTCCTCATCTCCCCAAGTAGTAATACTGAAATTATGCGAATCGAGGTGCAACTATTTATAAAAAGGCACTTATGTTGCATTGAATGATAAAATCAAGAGCAAAAAACAGTAAGCTCTAGGTGCTGTCTTCCAGGAGCGCACTGGGCAATGTGTATGAGGACGTCCAGCATGGGGCGCATTCTAGAAAGGGCTGCACATCGTCCATCTGGCAGTATCCCGTGAACAAGCAAGAAAACATATACGTATTACTCGCTTGCTGAAAAGCACTAGGTATTTAGGTGAATGCAGGGGACAGGCAGGAAATGATATTTGGGCACATGCGTGAGGCTGACTTCCTAGAGTTGTCTTTTATAGAACAAATATGCAGCACGAGGTAGGGGTTGCCACGGCTACTTTGAAAGAAAAAACAACATAGCGCTGAACGCAGCGAAACAGGCTATTGCTCTCTCTTTTAGATAGAGTTGCGGAAATTTCACCTAATGCAACAAAATCCGCATTCGTGCTTCCTATAAACATCTGGGTTTATTATTTGTTTTATATTCTCACGCTTCATATTTATTTACATTGTTTTCATTTGCGTTTTCAGACGACTACCCTCAATGTACGCTTTGGGGATATAACCTCTCATTTGCCTGCCAAAAAACATTTGAGGAAAAGTGCAGAAGCGGGGCGGTTGTAGACCTGAAACAGTGTACTCAAGTTGATGAATTCAAGGGTAAGGAAGTCCATAAATAGTAGTTGGCTCCACCTGTTTTATTAAAACTGTATAGTTTATTGGCCGACCGCTACCAGTGCGCAGTAGCATTGAACAGCTATGTAAGCCGTAACTGTCCAATGATGCTATGTTCCTCATGGACTCCCACTTGAGCTCTGAAAAGCAAATGCACTCATGTCAAATTGCGTATTAATCCCTTTAACCTCAATGCTGCCCCCGTTGTCTAGCATGTGAGCAGCGTATGACAGGGCGCAATGCAAGAAAATGAGGAAATGAACTTGATGCTCCAGCGTGTAATTTCGCCTTCCTCATGGAAATTACCTTGCACCTATATAGACAACGTACTTGGCATTACCGCTTGAGAAATTTCATAATTATGGCCATTTTCCACCCCTCGCCTCAAAGATTTATGCTAAACCAGGCCTTCCAACACATCCAGCCTTCAGAAAATTATTTTGGTACGATGAGAGAAAACAAACATGCTCATCAGCTAAGATGCATATAAAATCGTGACACTCAAGCGCAGAACATAGAAGAAGTCTGGAATGCGTATCATCTACCGTCGTCGCTAAGCAGTTATGGTGCTCCGAAGCTGACCCGAAACACGATGGTTTCATCCTAGGCGCGGTAGTCGCATTTCGATGGAGGCGAAGTGCTAAGGCGAAGTGGGGTTACTGCACGCTAAGGAACCCAAATTGAACGAAATTCCCCAGAGGACGTCACTATTGTATCTCTGATGTCCTGAAATGCTTTATGATGTTTAACTCTGTAAACCAAATCAAGGAAGATGAAGTATCACATGAGGTCATGAGCAAACGCGTAAAGAATCACGAAAACTGCGACACAATATACCGGTGCACACAGTTCATATATATACTGTTCTCAGGAAATCGCTTTCTCGAAATAGGATGTTTTTTCGGAATGGTCAATTTTCATCGACGTTTTATTTTCGACAAATATTATACGCAAACTGTATCTTATTGTATCGCTTGAAATGTTTGACTGCTTAATTGTAGGTGACTGGCTGGCAAAAGCTTACTCTACCGGTACCTTTTGTGTTTCAGGCCAGTTGGAGAAAGCATGTTGAAGTTTTTGAAGGTCAAAAATTATATTTAAAGCGAGCAATACTGCTACCGGGGATGGAACAATGAAAGGAGGCATTTGAAGCTTTGAGAACAATAAAAAAGCTAGTGAACGCCGCATTTACAAGGTCGTTATTTCAAGGTCACTCTGTCCCGCTAGAAAGTGACAGAGCGGATTTCATGCCTCAGGGCATTTCATGCAC
Source organism: Amblyomma americanum (assembly GCA_030143305.2). Lineage (NCBI taxonomy): Eukaryota > Metazoa > Arthropoda > Arachnida > Ixodida > Ixodidae > Amblyomma > Amblyomma americanum. The sequence goes on along the minus strand of JARKHS020011701.1, from coordinate 51,692 downwards.
TGCTGCCATAGCAAATGCACACCTGGGTTCAGTGGTACAAGCGTCCTGTGCAAGCGCGGTGGCAAAAGCGCGCGAGAGATGCAAGAATCGCAATCCTTAAAGACCGCCGTATCAGTATGCCTTCTGGATAAGAAGTTGCGTTTCCTATCGGGAGCTAGGTGATTATAGTTTCCGCCTTGATTACTGCTTCTCATGTGTGGCTATCTGACTTTATCCTTCTCGTTGTTTTTGATGTTTTTGTGTATTTGAAGAGGTGTCAGAGCAGTAGACTCCTGGTGTTAGCGTCTGTGTTGCGTCTTCTATGTCCTCTGTGATTGTTACCTCCGTTTCCTTTTAGCATGAGCGCCCAACTAGCTCGAGATGTTTTGTTCATGTATGTGGGTGAAATGGTTTGGGAGATCCTCTAAGCCGCAATAAATTTGTCATAAGACAGTAATTACTCATTGATATTCACCCAAACGCTACATTACGGCTACGAATGAAAGCTATGCTGTTTCCGCAGTGACTTCACAGTTGAAGAAATATTCGTCCTGGTCGAGGGTTTGAGGCCGGTACCACCGCTTCACCTGAGTAGCCGCTCTACCAATTCTGCTAACCGGGCCGGCTAAAATGTGTTAGGGTAAGAGCAAAATCATGAATAACTCGTAGTGGGAAGAGTTTGGTGAAATCTTTAGGGGAATCCCGTAAAGTATAGTAGAGTTATAATAAGGGAGTAATTACTCATTTATCGGGGTTGTCCAGAGTTTAAATCCCAGACGAGAGCAAATGTTTCTTTAAATGAGAAGTTTCTGTCAAAGCACTATAGATTGTCTTTGTAGCCGGAAGGCTGTGTTTGGGTAGATGTCGATTAGCAAATGCTTCCATAGTAAAAACTACGCCAGCTTGGGTGATTCCATTAAGCATTTGAATAACACAGTTACCACTTCGAGTTATTCATCAATTCGCTCTCGCCCTACCATAAGCTTGCCGTCCCGGTTAGCTCAGTTGGTAGAGCGACCTGTCCGGTGAAGCGCTGGTGCAAGGCTCGAACCCCGGACCAGGACGATTTTTTCTTTAACTACGAAGTTTCTGAGAGAAAGCTGTATAGGTTTCCTTTGTAGCCGTATGGCTGCGCTTGGGTGGATGCCAATCAGCAATGACTCCCTTATTAAAAATCTACTCCACCTCGGGGGATTTGCCTAAACATGTGGCCAACACTGTTCCCACTTGGAGTTATCGATGAGTTCGCTCTCGCCCTACCATAAGCTTGCCGTGCCGGTTAGCTCAGTTGCTAGAGCGACTGCTCCGGTGAAGCGGTGGTCCCACATGCCAACCCCGGACCAGGACGAATTTTTTATGAACTACGAAGTGCCTGAGAAATCTGCATAACTTACCCTTTTAGAATTAAGGCTGTGTTTGGGCGGAAGCCAAACATTAATTAATCTCTCATTACGTACATAAGTATTTATGAATGTTAGGAGCATGCCCTTTGAAGGGTGCAGGCAGGCCCCATCATTCCCGTTTTTGTTTCTTTATATTAATTTCACCAATCTGTAATATATAGATGCACTATCTAGAAATGAGTCGTTCTAAAAGGAAAGCAAACCCTGCGTACTTTTCTTTTATTGCAGTTTTCAGTTCTGGCTTTGTATATTTGCTTACCTGCCCTGCTTTTTTAAGCGCCCAATATTGTAATTTTTCTGAAAAAATGCCGACGCAGACTCAATGAACTCACTTTTGTGATCTCTAAATCCTAGGCAATAAGCGGGAGTGCCTGTGCCTGTATCGACATCATCCTGAACACTGCCATATTCTGCCAGAATTTTCGCAACTCTTTCAACAGATGTACAGTATACAGCGCTTGTGTCATCAGCCCGGTTAAAATTTATGCATACGCTTGTTCTAAGCCACCCTATTCTGGCTTCAAAAAATACGGCGCTGGCCCTTGAAGTGACATCGAAGGATTCCTTCCAGAGTTTCCTTTACCATTTTCTTTAGAGGTCTGCTATTATTTTTTTCTTTGATACAATAATTTCACCTCCCGACCACAGGCTTCTTTAACCAGCACCCGAAGCCCTCATTCCGCGGCCTGGTTTCCTGCATGCTTGCTGCATAGTTTTCTAGGCCTTTTTGCTCAGTTTGAATCATTGCGCTTACTGTAGAACAAATAAACACTGTAAGTGTCCATCTCTTTACGTCCAGTTTACTCGCTAGCTAAAAATACAATACGTTTCTTTTTGCGCATAGCGCTAGAACAGATTCCGAGTCTATGTCATCTTCTATTGCGTTATTTGTGGTTTCTGCCCTATTCACCGTAGGATAAGTAGAGAGGTTCCTGGTAAGGTAATTCAGGAGGTGAAAGATCTTTTAATGAAGTAGTAAAGCACGAGAGCCTCAAACACAACAAACAGAATATAACTGGTAAGCCTATCAAAGTTAAGCAATAAGCGTGTGGTAACCGACGTAACGAAGCAAAATAGGGAGCAAATAGAGCACGATCTAAAAGAACAGAGTGTAATTGATCATAATGAATAAGATAGTCAAAGTAGCCAAGGACACCCAGAGAGATTGTTTCAGTAGTCGAAGCAGTCAGGACGGTAGTTAGAGGCGCAATAGCGCAAAGCAATTGGACGTTCTGCCGATGAAAATGTGGATGGCAGTTGGTTAGGATCAGCTAACACCAGATCTGTTCAAGGAGCACTAAGTGATTGTTCTAGAGAAGATAGTCGCTTTTAATATGCAGTGCCTCACAACCTCGACCATACCACCGGAATATGGGAAGAACGCATTCAGTACTTAACCCGTAAGAAAGGGACGTGAAGTACATGAAAGTTTGAAGACCAGTCAACCTACTGTTCGTTGCTTGCTTACCAGGTATTTATAGGGGTAGCCGCTAATAGGATCAGGAGAGCCCAAGACTTCCCTCAAATAAATTACGAGGCAGGGCTTCGTTAAGCGTACTGGAAAGTAATCTTTGTTCACACACCGACCTAACTCCAGGCACACACATCAATAAAGTGTGCACTATAGCGTCGCCCAGAACGGCGTTATTTTTCAGCTGTTGATGACCACATCTTTCCTATGCGATCGGTACACGTAGCGGTGGCCCTGAGATCGCGTATTCTGTTTTTATATCGTGTTTACTGCCAAAACCTGCGAATATGCCATTAAGGTAACCTTTCAGAGTTCTCCAGATTAATTTCGACATCCGCAAACTTTTTAAAGAGAACTAACCTGACACAGTACACGGAGTTTTTCCTTCTTTCGTCCTGTGAAATGCTGTGCACGCAGCCGTAGTTCGATCTCGCATGAATGAGTTTTAGGTTACAAACAAAAAAAAAAGACGAAGAAATTTTTCTGCTGGCGTCACGAATCAGAAAAATATGCTTGACGATATTATCCTACAGTTTTGGCCGTCGGAAAATGCACGGCTCGCATTATCTAACGCTGTGCACTCCATGAACTAGGAAGCATAGAATCTTGCTTTCTTCCTACACCGGCCAAGAGCAAGGTCAAATGCAAAAGGAATGGAAATAGAGAAGTTACTGAGTGCCAAGCGATGAACACTTGTATAGAAACTAAAGGAAGAGAACAACATTGCAATTATTTTGCCCAATTTTCTCCGCGATTCTTCGTTTTTCAGCTACGTTGGTCGATCGTGCGGAGCCTCCTGATGTGTTTACGTGGTGAAATGTCAAGTGAGAAGAGCATGTTTGAAAGTAGAATGTGAGTGTCGCTGCTTTGAATACTGCCAATTATTGGGAAGATGCGTGACGGAATAAAGAGCAAAATTTTCGAAATTCCTGTTCTGCGACAACTACGGGCGCTAGGAAACACAGGCGAACACAAGGCGCTTTGAAAGTCACGACAATAATTTGTAGTGCGCATTAAGATTAAAAACATCATTGCCACCTCCCGAATGCCTGCTAGAAGCGTCATTAGAACTTCCAGGCAATAGTTTCTAGCTAGTTACGCAACAGTCGAAAGTAGAAAATGCAGCGAGTTTTTTTTTAAATATTGCTGCTACGTTCGGAGATGGCCCGCGGAGAAAAAAAACAACAGTTGCTGTACAGTGGTGAAAGTACCAAGCTGGTGTTCAAAAGTTACTGAGCTTTACATCTGGTCATGCTTACATATTGCTTCCATATTTTTTTGTTTTTATTTAGTTCCTTGAATTGCATGCCAATAATTTTCTTCGTTATTTTCATACTTCAACCAACATTTTTTTCGGTAAGCAGTGCCGCCTATTATGCTGCTAAGCACCGCAAAGCACCCAACAGCCATAATCATAGATTTAAGGCACAGGGTAAAAGTGGTACTAGATTTCGCAGAACAGCATGAAATTTGAGGATGCGTATTTTACTACTGCGGACACAAGTAGCTTTGACAAGGGCATCGATTTCATAGAAGCGGTACAATGCAGGAAATGTTTAGTTGCAATGCAGAGGTCAAGTCAGTTCCAGAATATTTTTTATGAATATGGTTACAAAGCAAAAACAAAAAAAATGTAAAGAATATAGTCTTTTCAATTCACTCTTTATAAGTTATGGAACAAATAAACCCAGTTTTGTTTGTTAGGCGCTAGCGCGCGGTGTTGCAAGTGAGAAAGTGAACAGTCGGCCACAAAATAGTGATGCTCATTGCGCTACTCATAAACAAAGAAGATTGTTTGGCGGTCCATGCTGAGCTTTGTCTATTTTGTTACACCGAAAGCAGCACCAATGTCACAATGCGAAAATGGAGTCCTCTTTCTTTATCCTCGGTAACTGAATTGCTTATCTGTTAGAAGCATGAGCCAGCGGCCACCTCCCACCAAATGCCCCTAGCTACGAGGCTGTTCGCCCACCAGCAGGTGGGCGAACACCAGTAGGGGGTGTTCAGTTCTGCACGTCTACACCTCTACACTCCACCCACGCACCCATCAATCCACTCACCCACTCATTTATCCTTCAAAGGCAACGTCTACCTATCATCACTCCAGTCTACCCCAAAGAAGCCCAACCCACTACCAAGTCATCTAACTCCACCGTTCGCTAGGAATCTACCCGAGAACAAGCGCACGCACCATCGCAACGAAAAATCATAGATGACGAATGCAATTCATACGACGAGTGTGGACTAGCATCATTGTTCCCACCTGCTCTAACGACGCTGTCGCTGCTGCCGATAGCTGGTGCTGCCACTAGCGCTAGCGGTGCTGCCTCTAGCCGCTAGAATATGTGGCGTGATCGACTCCGTGAGTCACAGTGTGACACGTCGTACCCTCGTTTAAATTCACTTCAGAAGTCACTGTGTGGCACGCCGCACTCACGCACCTCTCTTCCTTACCCGCCGTTCATCGCCTCCCACCTCCTTTTTTTCTCTGCTCTCACAGATTTCTTTTCCTCCCATTTGCTATGAAAGTGAAGCACAGTAGTTTCCTCTTTCCGCTGTGGTAACTGCCAACCGAGGCTTCAACCGGACGTCCACATTTCTCCCATGCGACTGTTAAAATTTTATTGAAATATAAACAGCATCGAAATCGAATTAAAAGAATTAGTGGCAGCAATCCCAGAATCATCACCTATAAGTCGCCTCCCCACCCCAGTCCCTTAGGTAGATGGCGAGTATAGACGGTAGGAGGGTGGTGGATCACACAACACTGACTTCTGTTCCCACCAAGCCTCTACCCTAGAGAAATGCCACCAACTACCTACCAGCCTCCGCCTACCTTCGCTCGCCAGAAGAAAATTGTTCTTCGTGCACGGAGCTTCGGCTTAGATAGAAATCATTCATTAGAGCATAAGTATGAAATGATCACCGATGTAAAAACAAATGCTTTTGAGAAATTTCCTCATACGATGACATATTCCAGTAATTTGTTTTATTTGGAACCGCTACGACACTTCAGCGTTTTTATTGCGTCCTTACCGTTATATTTTCCCATCGGACATTAAACATGCAGCGCTTTGTGTGCTTCAAAGCGCTCATTGATGACCTTATTTGTTAGCTTCGTCAAGTCAGGAACGTTACTGCTTTTCAACCTCCCAGTAGTTCTTGGGATCAGCGGTTGTGGCTCTCGCATCATACTGGGGGTCTGAAAAGCTCTCGATTGTAGGCTACTCGAAAAGCAACTTTGTCGTTTACAAATCAATTAAAGTTTCTAGTTTTTACTATTATTACTGAAGTTGTCAGAGGCTTCTGTGAGTGCTGCGCGCTGTAAAGATATTGGAGTTTTATTTATTTTATTTTTATTTTATTCTTACACACTGCAGCCTCTATTGGGGCTATTGCAGGACTGGGGTTAAGAGTTTGTGTAAAAATGGCAAAGAGCAACACACACACTCAAAAAGATTACATCTAGCATGCTTGAATACATAGCGCAAAAAATATGAGAGGCTGTAACTAATAATTTGAAGCGATGCACAATGAACAAAACACAGAGAAAGTATCATGTGGCATCTATATATCTGTTAAAAATGAGTTTAATGAGAGATAATGCTTAATAGCACGAGGAAGAACGCTGTTTTTAAAATTGTTAGTACGGGTGTAGTATGGCTTACTATTAAGGCTGTGATGACTCCTTGTGGATCGGAGAATATCAGGGGAAAGAAAACATTAAGTCTGACATACTAAAGTGACTTGACGATGCAGTGCAAGAACTTCAGTGAATCCACCTGACGGCGCACCGCGCCAGGGGGTTTGATTGAAATAGGACAAGAAGGTGAAGCAGGTACAGGATTTCAAGGAAAATACTTTCAGCATTAGACCAGCATATATTGGGACTTTCGTCACGCTAACTTATCCGGCGGCGTGAGAACGTTGCGAAACTCGAGCGCTAAACTCAACTGAGAGCTAAATTCATATAAACATTATTCTGGCTGTATGGCTGTTGACGAAGTAGTCACGCAATCAGAGACAAATAATATGCCTTTAGCATAAAACACGTGAAAAATATGTCGTGTCACCTTAGTGCTATGAGAAGAGGATGATTTAGCGCCTCGCTAAAGCTGTAGTATACCCTCCCACACATAATGATGAGCTGTCAACCAACCGTTACTACATCCAAACTCAATCCTGTCGCGGCCTCAAATAATATTCACATATCACATAGTAAGGCATCTAGTAAACAGCGCCGTTTTCAGGGAGAACGGATTTTCTTTCATGGTTAGTAGTAGATCCTGAACTCATCCCTCCCCGAGCATAGCCCTATTTGCGTAGTTTGTTGCCGTTTTATCAGCCTCGATGAAATTATCAGACTCGTCTATAGGAGACGCAATCCTTTATACGCGAATGCAGGCTGAACGTTTACCAAGGAAATTAAATCTCTACCTATGTAGAAGGTTTTCTCTCGGGGCGTGAACTACGCGGCAGATACATTGCCGGTACTACCCAAAGCAGGGCCAAGCTAATTCACATGACTAATTATGAAGTCGCAGTGCAGTGGGCGTTTAGGCAATAAAAACACATAAAAACGCACTGACCTGCGTGTAAATCTTTCGCACAGGTTCAATGCTGCGCTCCATTATATTGTCACACGTCCCAGCTGAACTGAGATACCGTCGAAGCAAACAGAATGCTTTCTGTGGAAATAACTACACAGCCATGCCATTTGTCACGTTTCGCCCATAAAAAAATTAAACCCTTTAAAGAAAAGATGTACTAAATGTATGTGTAGGGGCGCAAGCGGGCTTGAGCTTGATCTTCTGGTCGGAATAAACTTCGCATGAACATAACATGGACTTAACATAAAGATAAGCGGGTGTTTGCCTTACTTCTAATCCTAATGTCTTGTGAATTTTTTTCATTACAAACGTCCACGCATGTGCATCCCGATTTCGTCCTGTTTCCAGGAGCACAAGCGCGAAAGCTGCAAAGCTGTAGGCGTTATGTTAATAAAACAGCAGCACCGTTAATATTTTCCTTTCTTCACCGTGAAGAACGCACTGCATCAATGCAGACTAGCCGGCTCACACCTGTGCTTTCTCAACTGCGCTGGACAGGCTCTCGCCTTTTTCAACATGAGGCTTGCTTCCTTTCACAGTGAACTGAAGAAACTCTGGAACATATAATCGGGAAGAGCGGCGGCTACTCAAAGATCAGCTCTTTATGAAAAGCCACACAAGAACTGATGGCGAAAAAGGATTGATATTCTTCACACAGCATGTCGCATGCTGCGGTGGTTCAGTGGTTATGACGATCGGCTGCTGACCCGAAAGACACGATCTCGATCCCGGCCGCGGCGTAAGAATTTCGATGGGGCGAAATTATATAAAGGCCCGTCTACTGTGCGATGTCAGTGCAGGTTAAAGAACCACACGCGGTCGAAAATATTCGGAGCCCTTCACTACGGCGTCCCTCATAGCCTTAGTCGCTTTGGGACGTTAAACCTCGATAAACCAAACATTTGATGCGATCTGTGGCAGGAGTAGCAGTACCCGTAATTCGGTGGCTAGAGCTCGACGTCTTGATATTGTCATGGCTTCTGTGTATCAGTGTAGAGTTTAGAGTATTTTGAATAGTGTCATGGGTATGCGAGCACTCCCAAAGCGCGGCCTTGTTGGCTTGTGCATTGCAGTGTCATTAGCAGGAATTCAGGAAGAACTCTCAGGATGTCTCTCAGCGGCCTCTCGCGTTCTGTTCTCTAGCCACTAGGTCACCCTCGTGCTTTCTTAAGCCACCAATGATGTCAAGCGCTATTGCTGTGTATTCAAGGCCATGCGGTATGTAGCAGCAACCAAGACAACCACAAGAATCGGCCTTCAGCGTACACTGAGAATATTTGTGCAGCTTTCGGTCAGAATTCTCGTTCGAACAAGTTGGTTACCGTGCATATTGACTTCACAGCGTGAAACAGGAGGACGAAAGACACAAAACGCCCGTCCCTGTCGGTTGTCCTTGCGTCCTTGTCTGTTCCGTGCTGTGAAATCAACGTGAGCCTTATCTCGTCAATGCGTACATCTGGGCGCAGCGATTGCACTTTCCTCCCTGCGTGCTGAGTACTTTGGTGCAGGTGAATACCCTTAAACTCTGCCTGAGGTTTCGGAGTCTCTGTGTCCTCTGTGAAGGTGTTTCCTATGGTGCCATGAGTGGGGCACTCTGGTTACGGGCAAGAAGTCCCGGATTTGCACAGGCAGTAAACAGTGTGTGTTCTCATATTCTGTCCCATGCCCTCATTTACGTAAGCTCATTTAGGAGTTGCGTGTAGGTTAGGATTAATTTGCAGATGGCGTGTAGGGAAGACTGTAGGGTCGCGGTTTCTTTTTTCAGTATGGGACATTGCTTACTAGCTTCTGCCGATTAGGCCACCCAGCTGATACTTTAGATAGGATCACATTGCCATTGGGCAACCACGATATCAAGTTCATTTAGGGCCTGCTTATCGTCTTGAAGCACATGGGCACATACGACCAGCTCTGATAGTGGCGGACTCAATGACGGCCTTGTTTTCTTTTCTATGGAGTGCTATAGGCGGCAAGTGCTAATGAAGAAATATAAGCTTTCCTGCTTGCTAAATAAGCACTAGTTCAAAAAAATTCGCTGCGCTGCAGGACTTATAGGAGATTTAACAGGCCACTAAAATATTTTTGATAACTTACGTTGTATGACGGAGATTTTATTGCGAAGATTTAAAAAAAGCAATCTGTTTTATCTATTTAGCATTGCTTTTAACTTATGTACAAACTTTAAAACTGGAGGAAAGTGATTGGGCGGGAAATATGAGGACATTTCCAGAAACGTTCAAAGGTGAGGAGTGTTTGCATTTCTTCTCAGGGCTCAATAGCTTCCTTTTACGTCTTTTAAATTTGTAAATTTTGCGCTTGCACAGAAGAAAAATTCGCTCGTGAAGCCGTAATGTAAGGCGAGTGGGCTTTTCATGTCTTGAAAGAGCTAGCGCCAGAAAGCGACACACAAAGGCCTCGTGTGTGTGCTTTTTAGGTATAGAATTTCAATGCTCACGTTTGTACGCAGTAACAGTATGCCAGCGTAGAAGATTTTCAATAACATATCGAAACCATTGGGACTACTTTTCAGAACATCAAGTGTGAAGAAAAATGGCTGATGTTTATTAAATCCTGTTTTCAATATTTAGGCCACAATGTTTTCTTTGCTACAGAGAACAATTTTTGGAACTATTTGAAAACTAGCTAAAAAAAGGAATATGCGTCTTAGTATAGGAAACACTCCTCTTGACGTTTTTATCTCTCTTTTTTGGTTTTAAACGATGTGCGCCATCAGCATCGTCTGAGCTTGCTGTCCAGCACGAGGAGAGGCGTTAGAAGAAGGCGACATTAAGCAGCCATAGTTACTGGCATATCCCGGGGTGCGGCAGCTACCATCTATGAAAAGACTCAGAATCCCGATACGCTTTTCATGCACTAAGTTTCGTACTTACGCCTAATCTGACTGAAGTATGTAGAAATGTTTTGCAGCCAATGTTATCTCTTTATCAAAGCGGGCAATGCAGGCCAACGAAGATTTCTATGGACCCTTATTTCTTACAACAAGAGTCCAAGTGCAAATACACGAGGTGACGATTTAAATTGATCCCACTTCACTTGTAGTTTTCTGAGCATGGAATCAACATAGCGCAATATCTACGGAACGTTGTAAAAGAAATTGTTTCGTAGCGGTGCACATACCAGTTCTAACGATCCGGTCCTGTTTTCTGTTTGCACTACTGTGGCAAGTGACGTACTCATTACAGAGAAATAAAAGGCAGTGCCAACGCAGGCACTCCTTTTTTACAGCCGTTTTTCTGAATATAATATTTCCCGTCAACATCTTCGAAAAATTTCATCCCCTCGTGAAGGTTTTAGCTTTCTGCAATTTTAGAACATAAATGAACCAGAAAGACGTTGAAGGAAGGATAATGATTCCGTACATAAATTATTCTGCCCAGCGCATTTGTCCGAGTACAGCCCAGTAATTGTAATGACTAAGGTCACAGTTTGAAGCCATTTTATATACGCTGATATTTTAAGTTGCCAACCTTTAGACATTGCCATCCTGTCAGGCTATTTTGACTTTCAGGCTGTCCAAAAATGCTTCCAAAGGGTATTGTAATGTGATTGTCACGGCAATCAGGCAGACAAAAAACAGCTCAAGTCTCTGAAAGCGAGCTGTTCGTGGAGCGAGCATGTCCATCCTGAAGAAGTGAAATAAAATTTGCTGTCTTTAACAGCCGCACTGAATTCGCGTGCGGTAGAGAAGATGCGTAGCAGGAGGTGGCAAAAGCTAGGTGGGCGAGTGAGATTAGGAAGTTTGCAGGCATAGGGTGGGCGCAGCTGGCAAAAAAGCGGGTTAATTTCAGAGACATGGGAGAGGCCTTTGCCCTGCAGAGGGTGTAGTTAGTTGATGACGAAGATGAAGTACGTTGCCAATTCAGATATTTTTCTTGTGCGAAGAACAACAAGCGCATAAAAATAAAGCTATAAATTATTACTAACCTCAATAACAAAATTTTTCTTTCCCACACCGGAGATATTTAGGGTACTATAATCAAGTGTATTTTGTACGTTCGGTATATGTCAGGGCATATATGCTCACTCCCATTAGATGTTTGCTTTTTTTAATTCAGCTGCCTGAGACGCTGAATTAGTGTCTACGCCTGTCATGCTCGAGTTCCTTTTGTAAAAAAGTAGAGGAGAAGAGAGCGTTGTGTGATACTACACTGGCGAGGCTTAATTTATCGCGCATTCTGCATAAAATAGATGCGTGTTCGAAACTTTTTTAGAAATAAATACAGAAACCACAAACAGCTTGTTATGCAGCTGTATCAAGCACGACGTTCATATTGGAGATTGTTCGTTTAAAGATGATCAAAACGGCAGTTATTTGTCATGTTTTTCTATGACAGCACGTCACGAGTCGTCTCAAGTAGCCTAACTTCAATACGCACCGTTCATTGCTTCGATCCTGCAGAGATTAAACTTAGCAAGATTTTTCTTCTTGTGTGATGCTTTTAGCTGAACACACTTTCAATGGACAATACATAATTAAAATCCCATTAGAAACTCGTTCTTCATCCTTGTAGAGTGTGATTCCATCACATACACAGGGAATCTTCTTCAACGTCATCATCAGCATGACTACACCCACCGCAGGGCAAAGGCCTCTCCCATGTCTCTCCAATTAACCCTGTCCTTTGCCACCTGTGGCCACCGTATCCCCGCAGACTTCTTGATCTCATCCGGCCGCATAACCTTCTACCGCACCTTGCTACGCTTGCCTTCTCTTGGAATCCACCCCGTTACACTCAAGAACCAGCGGTTATCTTTCGTTCGCATTGCATGCCCTGCCCAAGCCCATTTCTTTCTCTTGATTTCGACTAGTATGTAATTAGCCAGCGTTTGATCTCTCACGCACTCTGCCCACTTCCAATCTCTTAACCTTACACCTGTCATTTTTATTTCCGTAGCTCGCTGCATTGCGAAAATGCTATCACATGAATAGCGGACCTATTCAAACACCGTGCGGCCGATTCTTGAAGTGTTTGTGCCAGAAGCGTGTGGGGGATCCCCTATTGTGCTTACATTTTAAGGTTTTTTTTACAAAGAGCATAACTGTATACAAAACAAATCATTTCTCGCTAGTAAAGTCTGTGTAACACGAGGCATGTCTATATAAAGAGGACGAACCAAGACCTCGCCCAAGTAATCCGGTGCATTCATGGCCTCCGCTCTTGGCAACTGCTGGAGCGGTACCTCCAGGGCCAAACATTCATCAGATCATCTCATTCGTTGCGATGGCACGCCTTTTCATTCACTCCTATTATTTCCTGGTCACCCCTTCGCCACGTTACCCTTCATAATCGAATTATTCGCCTAGTGGGACAATTGCTCGGTGGCTCCAAGTAGTGTACAAAGACAACTACAAAAATGGGCAGTGGGTAGGGGCGAATCTCTCACGCTAAGCCCGTCGCCATTTAAAGCACATGTCAGTCATGAAGCACTTCGTCCCTTTCTTTCGCTTGTCATTCTTTGACAATATAAAGAGCAATGACAGCACGACCACTTTATATCTGTTCTCTTTCTTCTGTGCTATTCATTTGCGCTTATATGCAAATGACTGCAATTCAACTAGCGTCTGTTTCAACCCTAATACAGTACCAAAAGTTGGCGAGTTTGACGAAATTCTTTTCAGTCAAAAACTCTGTAACGAGCAGATGTAAATAAGGACGGCGCTGCATGACCGCTCGCTTTTGTGTTGGTCGTTTCCTTGTTTGTTATTCATTTGCATTTCTTGGAAAATGACTGCTATCCAATTAGAGTAACTTTCCACCCTAGGACACTAACGAAAGCTGGCTGCGATTTGTGCTGGTGATTATTAAATGGCGGCTGAACATCAAGCCGGACTAAAATTGCACAGGAAATGGGCATATAAGGGCTTTTGTTCCTCTGCTGCGATAAAGGATAATCCCGTTGTTTGGTAAATAATGCCGTAACCTTGATAACCAACGCAAGTGCGTATAATGAGACAGTGCGCACAAAATATTTATGCCTCCATCGTACCATATGGAGAAATTTATTCAGCCGACGACATCCTGAGCTCTTTCTACATAGAAGGATGTGTAAATGTGTCATACGCTCTGAGTTACAATACAATAAAACACGTCCATGTTTTTGTGTTCCCATCCACTAAATTTGAGCAGAAGCTCTGAAATATTGGCCACTTCATAGAAGCCGACGAGCAACAAAGAAAACTAAGTGGCTAAGTTTTTCTGACAAACTTTTAAAGCGTTCAATACACAGGTCTAGTGGTTGAATACACATGTCTAATGGCGTTTGTAAAATAGAAGGGCACTCTCCTGCATACAGACCAGGGTCTTATTTAATACAAGTAGAAAAGGACGTTATTCATCCTGCGGGCTGCTTCACACGGCCATCCTGCGCAACCCCAAAGAATATTGCGCAGGCAAAGAGGGCTTCTGGAGTCGACGAATGCGCGCTCCGCACTCTAAATAATTTGAAGAAGCTAGATGCACAGTGGCAACAAAGCTACCGTGTAAGCCCGTCTATTAGACAACATGGTTTACAGGGGTTTCCTCAGCCCCACATAAGTGATGTCCAAGCTACTAAACACTGAACAAGACGTTACCTTCATATCAAATAATAATCAACCCTGCCATCGGCAGCGTGCTTCTTGATTAGTGGGATAAAGAAACGCTAGAACATCTTGAAGTGTAGCGTGACACACTAGAAGAGGAAGGAGGAAGAGGCCCTCGGGAGGTCTGACCGCCAGCGCGCAATTTTCATAGGGCGAATTAGTTGCGCCTTCTTCCTTCTCCTGGCCTCGTGTGTAGCGCTAAACATTGTGTTTCTGATGTACAAACAGGTCAAGCTATCTTTCTTATTGCCCGAAAGTTGTGCACTAGAGCGATATCTATACTCACCATTGCAAGCAATAGGCTATGACATACTTATGTTGATCAATTTTTGCTACTTCCAAAGAGGGCAGTAATCAATGTTTGTATCATTTTAGAATCATGCCTAAGAATTCAGGACAAAGATACCTACGTCAAAAGTGACTGGCGAAGTAGCACACCTGCCAAGATTTCGACGCCTGAAATATCAGCGTGTTATAATCTAAATAATGCCAGCTATGTCCAAATAGCACAAGAGTACTGTAAATAGAAATTCACCGCAGCCGCTTAGGGATAGTGGCATTCTATTTCTAAGCCCAAGAGAGTGAAGTCGAATACCAGCCATCCCGGCCGCTTGTACATATGGGGCAACATTCAAACGCGCCAGAATCTCGAGCCATATCGACAAATTCTTAAGGGACTTCGGGTTATCTAATTTATTCCTCAGCCGTCCATCATGGCGTGTTTCATAGGCTATGTGTAACACTTCAGAGTAGTTTTCTACGCCGCAGCACATACCATGCTCTAAATAGCGCGGCTGTTCTGGCAGGGCTGATAGGAGGGAAGGCCAATGAAATACTTGTATTTTTTATATGTTCAAAGAGTACGCCGAGGTATAAAATCTGCATACAAGCAGCCCTTGACAAAATTAGGAAAAAAAGAAGTAGCTGGAACGTAGCCAGATACGAATACGGAGCTTGTAGTCCTCAATGAAGAAAATTAACGGGAACACTCGCTACAATAGTATCCAGGTGGCTTCCCTGAAATAAGATACCTGGGACGGGCCTGTGTTACCGGTGCCTGCCAAAAGCAATATAGAGCTGTGCGTCTGGACATCGAGAGTTCAGAAAAGCGAGCAAAACGGGGTACATGACAGGAAAGTGACTTCTCCGATGCATGATCACAAGGAAATATGAAATGCGGGGATCAATAGCTGAGTCCGTTTTCTGCTTACAGGCTAAGTGTATTGACTGCAACATGGGCATAGATTTTGTTATGTAAAATTCTCTTAGATATACACCAATAACAGGAATGCATGCTAGTGGTCTCTTAGAAGGAAGAAAGAACTGCATGGGAAATATGGGCTTTTTAGACATATAATGACGCAGATAGCGCTCCGCGCGGGAGAAACCAGAAGCAAATCTCACTACAGACCGGAATACATGGTACTCTATGCAGGCTGCAGTGAACAAATATTATGGTTCAAGTGCCCTGTGTTGTATGTTTATTCGAAAAGAGTTTATGCACGGTGCCAAAACATGTTATTTCGAATTTACCAGCGCGTATTCGTAATTATAGCGACAAGTCTACATACATTTAGTTTCAACAGGACTAGTAATATAGCTTCCATCCTTAGGGTTTCGCACTGAGCGTCCGTGCGTGAATTCGGAATGTTTTCGTGGCGCTTGTGTTGCTTACCGCTGAAGCTCCGGGGTGACGGAGGCTGTAACCTTCATTTGGAGAATGATTATCATGAGAGGCGATTAGTGAAAGATTAGTCATTCTTTGCTTTCACTCTATGCCGCCAAATGATGATGACAATGTATTGAAGCCACCACGCCCGAAGCCATCCTCCAGTGGTTGAGCATTTTCAGTGCTTGAGTGTTTCCAGGAAAAACCCGCATTAATGCCTGCTTCGCTATATGGACCAACTAGAGATAACCTCTCCTTCTTTCCTTCTGAGAATCAGTGCATGACATGCAGACTGATACAGTGGCGCAAACTGGCTTACTATGTTTTAGTGTATGACCTGGATATAACTAGGAGAGTAGTAATATGTCGGCACGATATACTTTCTACTGAAGCAGGGAGAAACGAGCCTTATACATACTCAGTGTAGTGGGGCTAACGGCACAAGTACGTTGTAGCACGAAGGAAATTGCAAGTTCAGCCAGCTACAGTTCACGCAGAAATACCGCTATTTTCATTTTCTATAAATGGTGAAGTAATGCGCGCTAGGACATTCAAAACCCAGTCTTGCTGCACGTATCTCCAAAGAGTATCAGAAGCCTAGGCTGTGTCCTCCCCAAATTATGTAATAAGGGAGTAATTACTCATTGCCATCTACCCATGAACAGTCATACGGCTACAAAGGAAAGCTATACAGCTTTCTCGAAAATTTCGCAGTTGAGAAAATATTCTTCCTGGTCTGAGGTCCCCAAAACTTTTTTTCAAACTTTTAGTTACCATATAAGCACGAAATCACACACCAGGATGCGGCCTTCATTTCCTAGTTATGTGACGGAAAAATATATATCAATTTGTAAGGTATCTAGGCGCACACCTAAAGACCAGTCATTCGTAATTTGGCGACAACTACGTAGAGAGCAGCGCCGTCGCGCACCATGATGCAGACGTGAGTGGATGTCCCTTCGAGGCAACGTTTTTCCTTCTCTCGGTTTGGAATAATGAAATCAAGACACTGGGCGTTATCTGCAATGCCTCACTGTTTATTAGGCCTGTTAACTTTGAAGACACAAGATTCAATTTGATAGGAGGACACAACTAAGACGAAAAACTGCGCTAGTTGGAATGGATTCATATTGAAAAAAGGACAAAAAACACAGACCAAAAGACTAGAGGACAAACATGCCACTATCTTGAAACTGAATGTTTAATATGTGACAGCGCCACAATTACACACTCAAGGAATGCGCATATGGGCAAAGAGGGAGTAAACCTAAAATTACACCTCAACCGACGATCACCGGTAATGACTAGCAAAATGCAGACTCCTTATCATAAAGCTGAACGCAGGGACGGCTGACGGATTCACCACCATTTCTCTCTATATAAGCGTATCAAAGGCTGGCCTTCGGCTCCGGAATCTTGAGAGGTTGGCGCTTAAAGAAGAAGACAACGACAAGTGCCGACCGATCCGACCCTCTATAGATACATGGAACGTACTAATGTGCTCCCCTCTTCTCATATCGTTTGGTCCACAGTGCTTCTCCCTCGGGAAAAAAAAAACAATTGCAGTCCATACCTCAAGGCCTTGCTGCGCGTTTTCATGCTCGCGCTGCCTTTCCTTTGACCCCATTTCATTTAAGTGCAGACTTCACTGAGGTCACTGTATCTAATATAGCGTCTATAGTAAATTGTCTACAGTCTGCTGTCCCTGAGGTTGACGGAGTAACAGTCGGCATGCTGAAGATACTAATGCAAGACTTTGCCCTGGACCTTTTGCAGATTCTCAATTCGTCTTTGGAGAAGGCCTGGATTTAACAAAATTGGAAAACCGCGAAAATAATTTTATTGCTAAAAGAAAAGAAAAAGAGTTTTGATCTCAACAATACTCGACCGATTGCTCTCGCATCAAATTTGGTTAAGCTTGTAAAACGGGTAGTCCACAGCCGCCTCACGAATCATGTTCTGTCACTTCGAGGCTTCAGTGAGGCTCAGATTGGTTTCCGCAGTGGGTGTTGAATTTGGACCGCGCACATAGACTTGGAGAGCCATACTAGGGTTGCTATGATGCAAAAAGAGGTATCTGCTCCGGTTACTTTAGATATTGCTAAGGCGTATGACAGCGTTGAACACAGCATTTTGCTTCAAACACTAGCTGGTGTACAACCTCCTTCGTACCTCTTTGCGTGGATAAGGAAGTTCTTAAGGACAAGATATTTCTTTTGCTCTAACGGTACGTTAAATTCTAACACATACGCCCAGTTCAGAGGTGTCCCACAGGGCTCCGTTCTTTCGCCGTTGTTGTTTAACATACTAATACGTGATATTCACCCGGTCGTCAATGTTTATGTGTATGCGGATGATATTGCTTTTTTCGCTTCTGCCAAAAATATTCATATCCTGTATCAATTGTTGCAAGAGTATTCAAATGCACTGGAAGTTTGGCTCGACAGCCAGATGTTAACTTTAAATGTCAACAAGTGTGAAGTCCTTGTTTTCCTACAGTCATCCCCTCTTTACAATTCTTTGCCGTATCACTCTATCCTAATCGCGCAAGTTGATTCGGTAAAATACTTGGGTATATTATATGACACACAGTTAGAATGGCGGCCCCATATTAGAAGCATTGTGCTTAAAGGTAAGCGTGCCCTTGGCCGGTTGGTTACGATCAGCAACAAAAAAATTGGCATGTGTAGGGACACTTTGCTCTTGCGTTATAAGGCCTATGTGCGGCCAATACTTGAATTCGGCTCTGTTTTTTTGTGGGTGCCCAAGGTATAAGCTTGAACCCCTGTTTGTTATGGTGTGACGTGATCTGCGCCTTTAATTAGGTCCGCCTAAATCAGAGGCGAATGCTGTTCTGGACTTGGAGACGCGGATGCCTGATCTAAGCTCGCGATTTCAGCTTCTTACTGTGCAGACGTTTTTAAGGTCTCTGGAGCGTGTTCCTGGAATGGATAACCTCATATTTACAACGAACCCATCTGTATTATTTTGTGCTTCTTGGCCCAGATATAACCTTCCTCAGGTTGTGTTCACTAATTCCATGCTGTCAAAAATTTCTGTATCAATAAATTCGGTAGTACCAGTTATCCGCCGCCGCACTGATACTGCAGCCTCCTTTGATGACACCCTCCCAGGGAATGGGAAAGATCTGCACCCAAGTGTGCTAAAAGGGCTTATTGAGGAGTATATGGATAATTTTTCTAACCATATTGCAGTTTTTACAGACGCCTCCCAGTGAAATGAAAAGGCAGCCATTGGCATTTGCTCAAGGGCTCTTGATTGGAGTTGTTCAATTCGGGCCCCTGACTGTACCCCTTTTTTGTCGCCGAGTTTATGGCCATTGAGTTGGCCTCAATAAAGATTCCCTGCAGTATCACTCAGGTTATTTTACTTTCAGACAGCATTTCCTTCTTGACAACGTTGGAAAAATCGATGGGAACGGCTCGTAGGAGTATTCTTGAGATACTCCTATGAGCCGGAGATACTCCAAAAATCGAGGGATACTGCTATGAGCCTTTACTTTCGATTTTTATTCCTCCACATATTACAGAGGTATGTTTTCACTGGGTTCCTGGGCACTGTTGCATTGCTTCTAATAAGAGGGCTGATTTTTTAGCGAAGTCCGTCCTTGGGAGATCTATTGTCTCGTTCGTCCCTAATACTGTGTTCTTGATTGAAGCACGCTTCCAAAGGTTCCAGCGCCACCACTACTTGAGCCATGAGCCTCTCCTTGCTGTAGCGAATTTTCATCACCTGGGATTTCTTTGAAGTGTGCGGATGTGCAGTTCGAGGAAATGTGAGGTGTCCATGACCCTCTTGCGTTGCAGAATACCGCGACTAAATCTCTATTTATGTCAATCAAGTTTATCGCTGACCAACCTCCGTGAGCCTTGTGGTGAACTTGAGTCAATAGATCATTTTTTTCCTCAGACATACCGTGAAAGGCATTGAGGATGATGCCTTCCAGATGCTCATCGCCAAGGATCCCCAGACTGTCTCCGGTGCACTCGGCTACTGTCAAAGCTTTGATGAGCTGCACAAACAGCGTATTTCCACTCGGCGTGCTGGCTTTCAGGACGCCACACCTTGCAGTTTGGCTCTCCCAGGGGACGGTGCTCTGGACCAACCGTCGCTCTTCCAGCACATGCAGCAGTTTGTACGTGAGGAAGTCACACACCAGCTATCTTTGTCTACCTGCCCGCCTACGCCTGCGCCGTCGCTCACCCCCACCTACAGCGTGTCATCGAGGAGCAGGTCGCTAAGTCCTGCCGCCTCCTCCTCAGCCACATCTGATCGCAGCTCTTCTGACGTATGCCGATGCCGTGGTGCGGTCGTGGCCCTCACCTGCTTCCCCTGTCTACAGGCCACCTAACCGACTGTTAGAACCCCAGCGACCTGCGACCCCACCTTATCGTCCGTTTGCCTGCCCCCGATCACAGCCGCAGCCCCTCATCCGCTAGCGTACGCAAGACAACCGCCCTATTTGCTACGCCTGTGGCTCGTTTGTGTCGCAGTCGTAACTACCGTCCTTACGATTATAGGCGTGAGCCGACGTACGACCTTCCGCCGTCGTCCTCACCTGCGTCACATGAGTAGCCCCCGGATTCTTCTTCTCCTAGCTACCATATCTGCTCCCACCACTCGCAATCTCCTGGCCGACGTTCCCGTTCTCCGATGCTCCGCCGCCAACCCGCTGTCCACGCGGGAAACTAAAGGCCGCAGTTCCGGAGGCAAGAACTTAGTCCCGAACGACTCAATCTAGACCTGTTTCTGTACCTGCCAATATTATTACCATGTTCATTGAGAGGACCGCTGTCGAAGCACTTGTTGACACTGGCGCAGTCGTTTCCGTTTTCAGTCACGCCCTCTGTCGCAGACTCAAAAAAGTGACGACGCCTCTTCCTTCCGTTTATCTCCGCACCGCCAGCGCTCAGGACATTCGACCGTTAGCCGCCTGCAACGCCCGCCTGCATATCGAAAACGTTCCCTACACAATAGAGTTCATCGTCCTCGCCCGCTCATCTCACGACGTCATCCTTGGTTGGGACTTCCCCTCCATACATCACGCCATTGCTGACTGCGCCATTGCGTGATGGTCTCTTGGACGAACCTGGTGCTGCTGCCGCTACCATGGTCGTCTCAGAGGATACAGACGTTCCACCTTTTTCTTCAGTGCTGGTGCCTCTTTCTTGTGCTGCTCTCTCCGACGCAACTGCCACTTATACCCGCTCTTTACGATGCGCTGACCAGAAATCTGTTTTGCTGCCTCACGCCGTGCTGACAATTATTCGTGACTCATGTGCTATTCATGTGGCCAAACCGTTCTCCTGCCCTGTCACTTTAATCTGCGGCCAATCGCTTGGTAGTGTTGCCTTCCTCGATCCCGCCTCAGCATACCTCCTCGTCGATAGCTCGGCCGGTCTGCACGTCAGCGCCATTGCGTCTGTTTCCATCGCCAAGCCGTCTTCTCTCAATATTTTTCGCCGTTCCGTCGACGCCGCCCTGACGCCTACCTAACGAGCCCAACTTGCCGCCATCCTGCACCGTTTTGAAGGTTCGTTTGACTACGAGCAACCTTCCTTTGGCCGCGCAACCACCATTAACCACTATATTGACACTGGCACTAACTCCCCTTTGAGCCAACGTCCATTACCCCGTGTCAGCCGCAGAGCGCCGCCTCATTGACGAGCAGGTGACCGACATGCTCAAGCGCCACGTGATACAGCCATCGCACAGCCCATGGGTATCGCCGGTGGTCCGGTCAAGAAAAAAGACGCAGTTCTATCCGGTTCTGCATCGACTACTGTCGTCTGAACAAGGTTACACGCGAGGACGTTTACCCTAGCTCTCCCTCGTGTCGACGACGCTCTCGACTGGCTGCAGGGCGCTGAGTTCTTTTCTTCATTGGACTTGCGCTCTGGTTACTCGCAGGTGCCCATGGCAGAGTCTGATCGCCCAAACACTGCATTCGTCACACCCGACAGGCTCTATGAATTTATGTCACGCCGTTCGGCCTCTGCAATGCACCCGCCACATTCGAGCACATGATGGACAACGTACTCCGTGGGCTTAAATGGCACACATGCCTTTGTTACCCAGACAACGTTATGATCTTTTGCTCGAAATTTTCGTCTCACCTCCAGCGCCTTGAGACTGTTCTTTGCTGCCTGACCCACGCTGGCCTCCAACTCAATTTTAAAAAATGCCCACCAATCTCGGATATGTCGTGTCAAAGGGTGGCGTTCTACCGGACCCGGCAAAGTTGCGAGCTGTAGCAGAATTTCCGAAGCCCACTTCTGTACAAGACCTCCACAGCTTCGTTGGCCTCTTTTGCTACTTCCTCCGCTTTGTCCTCCATTTCGCCACTATCGTCAACCCCCTAGCCAAGCTCATTTCCGGCCACGACCTTTCGGCCTGGTCGCCAACCCTTCATGACGCCTCCACGACACTCCGCCGCCCGCCTCCTGACCACTCCGCCAATTCTGAATCATTTCGACAATCGTTCTCCAACGGAACTCCACACCGATGCCAGCGGCGTCGGCCTCGGTGCAGCTCTAGCTCAGCGCAAGCCTGGCTTTGGCGAACACGTTGTCGCTTACGCCAGCTGAACACTCACAAACGCTGAAGCCAACTATTCTCTCACCGAGAAGGAGTGTTTAGCCATTCTTTGGGCGATCGTCAAATTTCGCCCCTACTTGTACGGGTGCCCTTTTGACGTTGTCACCGATCACAACACCATCTGCTGGTTGTCCTCTTTGAAACGCCCCTATCGACGGCTGGTGCGCTGGGCTCTGCGACTCCTAGAGTACGACATTCGCATTATCTATCGTTCCGGCCGCAAACATGCCGATGCTGATGCCCTCTCACGTTCCCCTGTGCTATCTGAGGCAGTGGCTTGTATTTATGTACCCTGCATTATTTGGCGTTTGAGTCCGCTGATATGGCTTCTGAGGAACACCGAGACCCATGGATCGCTTATCCCATAGATTTCTTATCCGGCCAATCGTCTCGGCCTCCTTCTCGTGCTCTCCGTCGTCAGTACCACCATTTCGCTATCAGAGACGAGCTTCTTTACCACCGGAACTACCTTTCAAATGGTCGCAAGTGGGTGCTTGTCATTCCGATCCATCTGTGCTCCTTCATTTGCTCTTCCTACCATGATTATCCCCAGTGTGCTCATGCCAGGTTCTTGACGACCTTCACCCGTCTACGACAGCAGTACTACTGGCGTGGAATGTACCGTTATGTTCGCCAGTTCGTTAAGTCCTGCACTGCATGCCAGCGCCGACAAAACCTACCTCGCTGACCCGCCGCTCCTATGCAGCCGCTGTCTTGCCCAGCGCAGCCCTTCGAGCGTGTTGGCATTGACCGCCACGGCCCTCTTCCCAGCACATCATCCGGCAACCGCTGGATCATTGTTGTCATCGACCACCTTACGAGCTACTCCGAAACGTCGCCTTTACCATCAGCTACAGCCCATGACATTACATCCTTATAGCATCATTCTGAGCCATGGTGCTCCCAAGGAGTTGCTCAGTGATAGACGTCCGGCCTTTCTCTCTGAAGTTGTAGAAGATCTCTTTCAGGAATGTGACATCTTTCACCGCACTACTTCCGCCTACCATCAGCAGACAAATTGATTAGTTGAACGTTTAAACCGCACCCTTGGCGACATGCTGGCCATGTATGTTGCTTCCGATCACTGTAACTGGGACCGCGTTCTCCCTTTTGAAACCTACGCTTATAACTCCGCTGCTCAAGCCACCATGGATTCTCTCCGTACTTTCTCCTGTACGGCCGTGAGCCTTCTTGCACAATTGACACCATTCTACCTTACCGCTCTGATGATTTCGAACTTACAGCTCCTTCTCAAGCAGCAACTTATGCCGAAGAATGCCAACAGCTTTCCCGGTTCGTCACTTTTTACGCCCAGCAGCAGCAGAAAAGCACCCGTGACCGCTCTGCACTTCCTCCCGCTTACCTTCCTGACTTTTTGGTCTGGCTATGGGTACCCTCCTCAGGTCCGTGCCTTTCCTCCAAACTTATTAGGAAATACCAGAGACCCTACAGCATTCTTAAGCAGGCATCTTCCGTCAATTACCTCATCGAACCTCTTACGCTGTCCCCTCATCATCATCGCCGAGGCCATGAAATTGCCCACACGGCCCGCTTCAAACCATACTACTACCCCTCCGTCGTCACATCTGCCTAGGCCGCGAACAATAGTTTGCCAAGATGCAATCTCTTACTTAGCGCATTAGGGCAGAATGGGGAGGGAATAAAAGCTATCGACCGCATCAACACTGAACAAATCAGAGCTCACTGATCCATGGAGCTTTAGGAACTCAACAAGTTCATCCGAATTACTTGACCTATAAGGGTCTTCAATACATAGTCCAGACAAATTCTGTGCACATACGTCGAAACCTTCTGCCGTGCGTTCCACTTTCTGACACAATCGCACGGAAATGCTTCCCTTACTGATGAGTCGTAATTGTACCGAACGCCCTTAGTTCCACTTTTCCAACACTATCAGCCAACCGCTCTTGTCCGACGTCCATCAAAAATGCCTTTTTCCTTGCTTTTACTTGGATGCTCCTTAAGAAAACCGTATTAAAATTCTTGTCTACAAGCGCTTCTGCTTTCTGCGAAGACGGCCTCCCATCCTATGTGGCAAAAAAACCTTCTTTAACTGACACAACCACACGCAAGTCCTTGCTCACGAGATAATCCACAAGCGTGCTCACAGAGGGGCACCTCAACGCTGACGGCACTCAGCACTTTGTAATGTGTCCACACAATCCGCCGAGAACCTGAAGCGTTCTTCGTCCTTCACACGCCGAGACACTGCCTTGTGGCGGGCGACCTTTTCGACGGGCTTGAGCTGGGGCTCTTCGCGGAACCTCGGGCTTTAGCGGAGAAGGCTCTGGTACCTCTCTGGTATAGGCTCACCTCCGAGGTGCAGAAACTGGCCTTCAACGTCAGTCTACTTCTTCTGGCGGAAGAGGAAAGGCCAGACGCTGTTCCTCATGTTGGTCCGTGTTTTTGCGCTCATTTCTTTTCCTCAGTAGGAGGACACAAGCAAATTTCTATTTTTGCTTTTGATCCTAGATATAACACAAACTGAGGTATGTTCCAAGCCCTCTTCAGTGTGTGAGTTCTTATAAGCTAGCAGTTCCGAAATTTCAATAGAGTCTGTCAGGCGTACTTCCGCCCGTAAATAACTTGGCTTGATACTCTGTTCAGGAATTTGCTCTAAGAGCACAACTGATATTCAGTGCATTCAAGAGACAGCTAATTTTTACCTACACGCATTTTATTGCTGACTAATGCGCATGAGAAAGGTATCGTGATATTAACATATTGTGAAGAAGAAGAATAAGTTGGCAGTTGCCCGAGACGGAGCGCTCAGTCATCTCATCTCATTGGTGGAGGTGCGGAGAATTCCCCATCCTGGTCCGGGAGCTTCGGCGCATGCGAGAGAAGTGGTCGTCGGCCGTGAGTTCTTGGTCTGCGTCGCCCGGCCGTGCCCCAGCCTTTAAGACCCGACCCGATCTCGCCGTTCTTCCCCCGCGCCGCCCACCACCTAGACCACTCGACACAACGAACTGAACTTGACGCAAGGACCCGACCTGCCAACCCCACCGACCCGAGACGCTGCCCACACGTGACGACACTGTTCCCCTGCCCATGCCATTCGGCGCGTCCTGGGGCCTCGGCCGTCGGCTCCTGGTAACCTGCGGCCAGGAAGCTTCGCGGGCCAGGAATCATTCACCACCTCCTCCATCGGGGCGGCCAGCACCTCATCACTTTGTGCTTCCTGTCCCGCCATCCTCTGAAGCCCATCACCACTTCGCGTGTCTCTTTGTCACCGATCGGGACGATCGCTCGGTGGCCCCGGGTAGTGTGACGAAGAAGACGATGTTGGCAGTGGCCCGAGACGGAGCACTCGCGCAAGGCCAGCGGCCATTAAACCTTCTCATTACCATCAGTCATCTCGTCTCATTCTTCGGCTGGCCGCCACGTAACAATATTGCTTTAGGTTACACATAGGCTTGTAGCACTAAACTACGTGTAAAAATTTGTTCTGCGGCTGCATAGCGGAACGACACTCCAAACGCTCTAAGACCCTATGATGTGAATTACAGCGAATTGGATTCTACATGAAGCAGTGATACGTACAAGTATTGATGTCCGTCAATGATAGAGCGGATCCTAGCGAAAGTACGTGACAGTGTTCCGTGGAGTGGCGCTATAAAGGATGACATCAGAGTATTGCTGACCATGTTTTATCATAAATGAGAAAGTGCTTCAATGGCCGAGTAGTTGAGTGAGATGTCTGCTGTGCCAGCGAGCATCGCATGCATTATGTCCTGCTTGCGCACGATCTGTTTCATATTTCTCGCGGCTGCGACTGTGGTGGCACTACACTAGCTCTGCGAGAAAGCTAAAAGCAAAAAAGTGTGAGCGTGAATACCCGGCTGCTAGCCAGCAGTTTGCGGATCTCCGCGTGTCATTTTCTGACAAGCGCCGCTGAAGGAATAGGCAAACATTTCTTGCATAAAAATGTTTACTTCAGTCAGTGCCCTCACGATTTTGTTGGCCATAACGAGAGGCTTGATATGTGTTTCATTGATAAAGAAATTTTTGAGGTTTTGTTTTGCGATGAAATCGCGGGAATAGCTTTGGCGTCACTTTTTCTCTATTCATGGAAATGTTTATAAACGTACTGAAATGGACTTTTTTAGTTAATCTAAGTACAAAATGTACCATAACTCTTACAGGTCAAGGCGCCTGAAAGACGCATATTGCCTGAGAAAAAACCACAAGGACATCTGACTCTATAATGTGTTTGCAATACAATAGCATCAGCAGCTGTTGATGGCTTTACCGTAAGTGATGTCCCTTTCGTTCTAGTGACGTCGATTACCTCCATCCAATAAGCGAAGTTTATGATCAACACCGCATTTTGACTCCATGTGGCTTCTGACCCTCTCGCATTAGTATGGTAAATTGTGCTCCCCGAAGAATAAGCGTCAATAAGACAAGTAATGATCTTCTGAATATAGTCGACCAACGTGCAGCCCTGAACGCGCACAGCACCCACGCCTGCCCCTCACCCATTACAGCCTCCTTGCCTTCTGCGGAAAATTTTTCCAATAATCCGGCTTCTCTGAAAAGTGGTCGCATCAACTTGCGATGACATCAAAGCCTGCAGAGCGTGGCAGATGGAAGCCTGCCCACCGGATCCTGAGGAAACTGCCCATTATGGAAGATGGCAGTTGAGCTAATGATTGTATGAGAGCTCACGTGACCCATCGAATGTATCACAACCTGGTCACTATGTCAGGTGGCAATTTGACTACCGCGGGGTGGTACATGCCCCCCTACGCCATATGACAACACAAATAATTGAAATAAATTCATTGAAATTGCGATCTGCACAGAGGCGCTCCGCATGATCCTCTGCAGAGCTTGGAAGTGCAACCTGGATCTCGCAAACACATCGATAGACGTGATTGAAGAGCCACCTGCGTGGCCAGTGGCGCATCTTTTAACCACAGCGTCAGTTTGTTATCCATGTCCAACATTCTTCGGCAAAAGTTTTGAAAGTTGGAAAACTTTAAGATACTGTTGTGGAAATATTGAAGATATTTGTGCGTTCTTCTCATATCTAGCAAAATATTTCTTTTAAAATGTTTCCATCGATCGCATCGAACAGTTAAGATTGCTTAGAAAACTAATAGGGTACACTTTTGATGGTAGCAAGAACGTTAATACAAAAAAATGCAAGCCTGCTGCAGGATGATCTGCATAATTATTGATTGTTGTTATGAAATATTTCATTAAATTACAAAATTAATTTCACAAAGACTCCCGTTGAAAAATAGTTTCATCTAAAGTTGTTGGGCATGAGAAATCCACGGGATCTATGAAGAAAATCGTGACGTCATAAAAAACCATGTGACCTCCAGGGGAAACCGCAAAATTTGAAAATCGGAGGGCCCTGCAATTTTGAAGTGGGCACACCGTCGAGAAAAAAAGCAGGCCGCCGCCGCCTGTAAGACGTTGAAGTAACGAGCATTAGCTGTTTGGTTTACTAGATGAAGAAAGTGAAGAAAACGCACCGCTCGTCTCGAGAAACGGAATGTAATGCCCTTTTAAACGGGGTGGATTGCCACCATGCTTGGCTACGCGTGCACGCACGCCGCCTAGCGCCATCTATCAGAGAAATTACGATGCACGTCTACCCAATGTCGAGTTGCACCCGCTCAAGATACGTCCCAAACGGAATATGCTTCGTTTGGTGGGGGGGGGGGGGGGGGTCAAGGTTGGCCTATAATTCGGCTTGCGGTGCGGTATGGTAACGCTTCAATTAGTAATTGCATGTATACAATACTTACCTACAATTTATTTCTGGCTTTATTTCTATACCACAACCCATAGGATTTTATTTGCCTAACAAATTCGGTATACAACTGTCCCCGGATGGGTGCCCGCTGTTATCGGAGTATATATAGCGGAATGAATGTCCACATGCATAGCTATCCCGTATCGGTACAGTTTTCCTACTTGTTTCAGGATATTTTTTGGTGAGAGGGCACAACCAATATTAATGGCCGCCATTTTGGATTGGAGAAACCAAAACTGTGCCGCCATTTCATCTCCTGACGTCATACTCAAATAGTTCCACCTCTATCCACCTTGGACCGTGACGTAATCATTGGCACGCGGCAGGTGGTTGTTTCTACATTGCTATTGTAGATTACGCTAAAAGTCTCAATGCCAGATGCGCTGTTTTCTAGTTGCAGCCACAGATGGCGCTTCCATCTCAGGGTGGTAGGAGGCCTCGAGAAATCTTGAAATGTGGTGAGTAGTTGCTGCCACAGATGGCGCTGTGAATATGGGCTGTAGCAGACCCCACGAAATCTCGAGACGTGATGAGTCAGAGCTAACGCTCTTAAAAGGAATAATGTAGGTAAGCGGGCATTAGTAGGTAGCCCGAGTCGTTTTCGGCTGTTAAACCCCAATAAACCAGAGTATTATAGGTGTGTCTATGAGTCAGTCAAGGTTCAGTAACAAGACACCTTCAGCTCCGATGCAGATTACTGACCTTGATGCCTAGTGCTTCCCTTTTGCTGCTAAGAATGCAAAGGTGCGTGAATTCCTTTCAGAGCTCTAATACATTCTTAGAAGGCAGGAACAGGGCCGAGAGCGGATGTTCACTAAGAAACAGCTCACAAGGCAAAGGAGACGTTATGCCGATAGTGCAGTGCTGTACTTTCTTCTCTGTTTGCGCGCTTGATTGATTGATGAGTGCCTGCAAGATTTCGGTGTGCACATTAGTTCTTAACGAAAAATGGGTAGTAAAAACTACGGCGTAAGGAATGAGCCTTAGACTTTATGAAAAGCATGTATGCTAGTATTGAGCACATATGCAGAAGAAAATATTCTGTTATATATATATATATATATATATATATATATATATATATATATATATATATATATATATATATATATATATATATATATATATATATATATATATATATATATATATATATATGCTACGATGAAAACTTACTCGAAAGCTGATAACATAAGTAAAGAGTTGAAGTACACTTGAAGAAACTCTTATTTACCAACGGTTTTGGAAGGCAGGCCGTCTTTCTCCAGGATAATTGTGAACACAAAGTTCCTTGTTTTCGGAGCACCGAATGCATATGGAGAGGAGAAAACGCTCTCATTTGAGCAAACAGATTACGCATGAGACAAACAGCGAGCGACCAGACTCCTCAGTTCGACTGAGGGAAAGGAGGAGGGTGGTCAGATGAACAGACGAAAAATAGGAGAAAAGGAGGGAAAAAAGAGAAAGTGGAGGTTAGAGACACCGGGGGCGGAGAGGGGTGAGTTTCACGAAAGAAAAAAAAAACAGCCGACAAGAATTATTATATGGGGAAGCTTCGTTCGGCGGAAGCCAGATGTTCGAGCACGAGGAAAGAAAATAGTATAAACAAGAAAAAAGCAGCAAGAAAAGAACACAGAAAAGGAAAACACCACTTCGTGCATATGCATCGATCCCGCAGCCGGGAGCCGCGAAGAGTAAGCACTATGTCTCCGCGCCACCTCGCGTCAGAAGGGCGCCTCCACCACGCGTTCCATCGCGGAGACAAAAAAGAGGGCTCCTTCCTAAAAAGAGGGGAGTGAAACAGAAAGAAAATGAGAAAGGAAGTCGCAAAATCGCCCGAGTGTTCGTTATTAGAATGGGTTACTGTCCAAAAATTTTATATGGAGCATCACGCTCCTATTCCCAAAGCAGGAAAAAATAAATTAAAATAAAAAGTGGTGGATAGGCAGTATGGTTTGCTGCCTCAATAGACCTATTCGGGGGCACCTAGCCGTCAGGGTTGCCAGGGCACGCCGACGCACCGCAAACCGGATATGCGCCCAAGAAACTTCCGGCCTCCCCACAAGGCGAGCGCGCGCTGATGGTTTTTCTCGGCCCGTGTGTTGCTTGCGGGTACCAGTCTTGCTTGTTGTAACATGTTCTCAGCGGCCAAAATGTCTCCTGCAACACCATCACGACGTGGACCTTGTTGTTTTGTACCAGGCTCCAGCTTGACGCCTGGAACCGACCTCCTGTCGGAAGTGCGCGCTTTTAGGTTCAGTGCGGACACGCAACGCAGGAATGCCTGGATCGCAGATGGGCGGAGGGACAAATGGCCGCCCACGAAAAGTTCGCATGTTTGCCTCTGCCCACTTCGTTCAAAGTGAGAACCATTCTAAGAGCCCGCTTGTGCCATAGTGCGCTCCCGCTCAGCTTATATTCGCTTTGATGCATGACCGTTCACGCGATTCAACGGTATGAGTGACATATCGTAACGTCTGCATTCCCTCTTTTAATGATTACATGTATCAGTAGGACTCCTACTTTGACCCTCACAAGGTTACGTTTTTTTTGCGGTTGTGTGGAGCGTGCAAGGCGCCGTAGAGCAGCACTCGTTGCTACGCTCACTTGGTGCTGAGCCGAAGAACCATGTCTCGTCTTTTTTCGAGACAAGCCTGAGGCCTTTGCATTGTAGCACTGGTCACCGCTCTGCGATACGGACTCGAGAATCTGTTCGCCGAAAGCAAAACCCATTTTCCGTTTCTGCAACCTTTGCTTGGACATTTGGCGCCGTAGTTGAGGCGTTCTTCTTTCGGGATCGCGTGTTTGATCATGTCCGCGGCAAGCGCATATTGGCAGAGTCGATATCCTAAGCCGCCCGATTATCATTCAACACCGGCGGACGTTCAGAGAACGCGGTAGTCCAAACATACTTGCTGTATGGCGTGCCTCGTAGCACAAAGTCGCTGTAGCTTGATTAGTTTTGGCGTGCCTCTGATCGAGGGGGAAAAGGGCAGGATGACGGCGCCAGTGCAGTGCTTAACTGTTGTCATGCCGTGCGTGCTTCTTGTAAAGAGCAAAAGTTAAAAAAAGCAACTGCTGTGGCTAGAACGAAATACCTTGTACACATCTAATTCTTATTCTGGTGTAGTGTTTCCAGCGACTGGAAAAATTGACAGTTACTTATATATATATATATATATATATATATATATATATATATATATATATATATATATATATATATATATATATATATATATATATATATATATATATTGCCGCGAATATTTGCACTGTTTGTTCGTTTTTCAAATCTGTCGCCACACCACCTTATCGCTTTCTTTGCGACGCAAGACGCGACTAGATTTATCTCGATTGATCGCAGCCAGGCAGAGCTGATTCCACGTTGTTCCAGAATGTTCTAGTAACTTTGCACGCTTTATCACGAAAGTTCGCTATCAGCTTTAAATTGAGCACGGCCGACAGCGGCGGGCATTCTGTTCGACGACCGCCGAGCACGCTTGTCGCTTCGCCGCCGCTGAGTTATTCAGTCCATTTTGGGTGCAAGTCAGCCCCAATAAAGTTTTCTTTTAGAAGACCCTTTCGTCCGTCTTCATCGCTGCTTCGACTGCTGTCACCTATACGTGACAATATATATATATATATATATATATATATATATATATATATATATATATATATATATATATATATATATATATATATATATAATATATATATATATATATATAATATATATATATTAGCAGACAAAATTAAGGAAATGAGGGGGGGGGGGCTCGTTTGACAAACTTATGAAGGGAGCCAAAAGTCACCGAAACCAAGGTGCATAGGGGAATGTTTAGTATATATTTTTTTAATGTGTAGTGCTGATCATTGGGATAATAATACATAGATTAATCTATCGCCTAAAGAAAATTACTTATAAAGCAGAAGAAAAAACAACCGAACCACGACCTCCGATTATCGCGTCCGGTGCTCTACCAACTGAGCTACGGCGACGTTTGTCCAATCTGCTGCTCTCGTGGGCATTGATGTTTATTGGGCGTAAGCGAACCTTGAGAGTGTTCACCAGCGCCACCCGCGCCACCCGCCCAGTTTTCGCCCTCGCCGTTAGACGACGTGCTACGTCACACTCGCGGTAATGCAGGACGTGCTACGTCCGCCGCTATGGACGTGGGTTTATAGCCGCCCATCATCTGAACAGGCCGGCCATCATCTGAACAGGCCGGCCATCATCTGAACCTACGTATCCAGACTACATACCATCTGTCTTTCTTTACCGTGCTTCAAGGAACAGTTTCCAGAAAATTTCCAGACTCCAACGTGCTGAACGAAAAGAAGCACTGAAGCAAGCATGCGCACCTGCTACGTGTGCTCCCGGGCCTAGTGGATATGATTCTGGACCAGTGGCGTGCGCTTCTGGGCTAGATACAAGTGACACAGGACCAGATGCCTGCCACCCTGCCCCATCAGCAATTTTAGATGTCTGAATTGTAGAGAAGTGTGATATGAAGACACAAACCACTCTCAGCATGCAAGTTGCGTCAGGCTTAATCAAAGAAAATGAAGCACAAAGGCAGCGTTTGGCTTGCCTAACAAAAGATCCGCCAGCCGCAAATGAAAATGTTGTTCAGCTTGAGAATAAGCCACCAGATCATGCTGGGATAACCAAAGATATGGTCATGCAGAAGACGAAAACTGTGAAGTTTTACACATTGTTCGTGTCTGCAGCTGTGTTCTCTGCATTCTTGCAATTAGTGCTCTCGACGTGACAACTGTCTGCAGCGTGCCTTGACTCCGAAACACAATTAATCATTTTCCTCATGAGGCTGCGTTTGGGCCTGCTTACCCAAGACTCGGTGTTGGCATTTCAAAGAGTGACATTTTTCATACGTGGCTGGATGTTGCAGCCACTAACATGAAACGGTTCATCGTCTGGGCATCTCGGCGCACACTTGACACAAATCGGCCAGCTCCATTTCAAGATTCTCTCTTTGATTGTCTCAAAGGAATCGTTAACTTCACTGAGATATTTATACAAAGGCCGCTGGTAATGACTGCAAGGAGCCAGACATACTTCAGCTACAAACACCCCAATACGGTGAAGTTACTTGTCGTGAATCGTTGACTTCACTGAGATTTTTATACAGAGGCCGCTGGTAATGACTGCAAGGAGCCAAACATACTTCAGCTACAAGCACCCCAATACGGTGAAGTTACTTGTTGTGATATCGCCTTCAGGAACCATAACGTTTGTGTCGAAAGCATGGGGAGGAAGGGCATCAGACAAGGAAGTCACTAATAGAGAAAGTCAAAAGGTCATGAAAGGGGACATTTTCCCGGGTACCGATGATTTCGATGCAATATGCCCTATTTGCTGCACGAGGCGCAACACTGCTGATGTCACCCTTGACCAAGAATCGTGCTCAGCTACAAAATGCTGAAGTTACAACGTCAAGGAAACTGTCTAGAGTACGCACCCATGTCAAAAGGGCAATTTAACAGACAGAGTTTTCCGGATTTTCCAGAGTGTTTTGCCACTGAATTTCGTGAGAACCGGTAACATGAGCTCTGCAACCATTGACAAAGTGGTGGTAGTATGCAGCGCATTAGTTAATCTGCAAAACCCCGATAATCGGTAACCGTAAGAGTGCAGGTTACTAATTACTAGGTGGTGTCATAGTGTACGCTGCTGTGCAAAAAGGTGACCAGAAACAACACACTGATAAACAGCATGTACTTATGTGTATTGGCGCACACAAATTGATTGCAAATGGTTTTTTTGCACATATTCTCTGTTAAACTTTACCAGCAGTTTATCTGCCCAATGTATATAAAGGCTAAATCTCTTGCATCTGTCTCATAACCCGAGGAGTTGTAGCAAGAAATGCTCTCATAAAAAGCTCACTTTGGAACAGACATAAATTTCACCACATTATTGCAGACATATTGCAGTGGCACCTGGTTTCATAGCATGCAGCGACATGTAAGCATTCCAGTGCATTCAGACTTCTACCTATCACCTGTTTCAAAGAACGCAAAACATGCTCAGTTCTTCTGGTCAGAGAAGTACATTGCATGAGGTGAAAAGACCGTGCAATAAGAAAATTCTGTGTTCATCACCAGTGTGACCATTTCCTTGAAAATCGGCTCAAGCCCATTGCCGGCGTGTACGCTAAGTTTTACACACTTTAGTTGAAATGTTGCCAGACAAAGTGAGCATTCAACAACGTTATCTGATTTAGTGCCTTTACAGTAACATGTTTTCTTTGTATGCTTAATTTTCTTGAAGATGTGCCTTGACTGTGGCTCTGGGAATACATGGCTTAAAAAAATGTTCTGCCTTGGCTTTACCATGTGCCCAAAAGCTCTCGTCAAAGCTTATGATTTCTGTTGTCAGTGAAGACAATGTGAACACCACAAAATATGCTTGGCGTATCCCAGTCAGAGCTAATTGGCCTGCACCTGCATATAATATGCTTGATTGTGCTTGAGCTCCAAGCATTTATTTAGATATGCTAGTTTAGTGCAACCCTTAGTGACTGAAGCACCTTCCATTGTTGCAGGACATTTTACTTCTAGCACTGACTGTGCACAGCATGCACAAGACACTATAGCATCTGGAGATGCACCAGTGAAAGGCATGTTTCCTTCAATAAAAAAGCCCACAGTCTCTAAGACTAAAGTTCACGTGCTTTGGCGACTCGAGCTCGATGAATGCTTGCTTAGCATTCTTCTCAATTTCAGAGCCCCAACGCAAGTTGGAAACTTGAGTTGTTTTTATGTACCCCACGATTTCTGCAACAAGGCTGGTTGCACCAGTGCTTTATGCTGCCACACGGTGCAATAGAGAAGCAATAATTCTGCCTCGACCGTCTTTTAGCCATGACGGGGACCTTGACTGGCCACGAGTGGACTCCTCAATTTCACTGCAGCATTCAGCTGTCAGCAGCACTTTCTTTGGCCGTGTTCAAGTCAGTATCCTGGCAGAGTTCCCCAACAGGCAGTTTTACGGAGAGCTGCTGACCCCTGGGTGACTGTGCAGTGTCCTGGGCAGTTGTTTCGGGGCAGAGTCAGTCTTCTCACTGTCTGTGACTGAGCTCAGGACCGAAGTATTTGATGCAATTTTCTGCAAAACAGTATTTGAATTAGTATTCTAGTTGCGACGCAGTCGCATCTGATTCTTTGCAGCAGGGTAAACACTGGAGTCCTTTAAAGTGTTGACTGATTTTCAGCGCATAAGTGAAAAAATTGTTTTAAGACCTTTTGAGTTCCTCACCTTCACTTCGTGCAGAAAGCTGGGAACTTGTTCATCTGGTAAAGTAGGTACTGTGTGGGTTTGCGTTTTGCTCACTTGAGCTGGTGCACAGCCTATTTTCAACTTGAAAAATTGGATTTCGGAGACTGGTGCTGCCTACAAAAAGTTCAGTGCTTAGTTGCTACTTTGCCTGCATGTGACAAAAAAAAAACCAAACACTTACTTTGACTCCGTTCGATGCCTCAATCCAGTTACATGGACCGTCGGTTGTGGATGGGTTGTTCAGGCCATACTGAAATTCTGCCTCGACTCTAAACAAGAGTGCATCCACGTGCGTGCAGCATTCTCCAAGGCTGAAAGTTGCATTGAAAACGGCTTAAAACATTAAGAAGCATGTAATTCTTATGTGCTACGAAGAAGACAATGCCGAAACTCGTATTATAACGGAGTAGAGCCCTCGCGCTAGGCCCGTTGGCAATTAAAAGCAGATCTCGTTCTGCCATTCTGCCATCATGTCGCCTTGTCTCGTCAATTTGCTTACCACCGCTTAACAACTTAGTGGATGTGCTGCCATTCTTCTTAGCGCTGCAGCATCTGCTCCTTCCGCTTGCCGTGATCATCAACCAATGGCACCGTAAGTTTGCCACCAGGCTCAGTCCCTGAACGACATGACTTGACACGCCGACCTGCCGCTCTCCATCGCCTCGGCAGAAGACGCCCTATGACCCGATGTTTGTCCTGACAACGAAGTGCTGACTAGACGACCGCACGAAACATATCAGCAACTTCTGCCAAGTCGTCCGGTGCATCCATGGCCTCCGGCTCTTGGCAGCCACCGGAGCGGTAAATACAGGGTCAAGCATTCAGCAGATATCAAATTCGCCCCGATGCTAAGCCTTGCATTCATTTCTATCTTTTCTGACAACCATACCACCACGTCATCCTTCAGAATCAAATTATTTGGTTGGATCGCTCGCTGGCTCCAAGTAGTGGTACTAATGGTGAATTCCAATCGCAGGCCCGGAGCGGTCTGCACGCTCTGTGACAGAGCGGCTGAATCCGGCGCAGAGCGCGCGACCTGAAATTGCGATTGGAGTACACTTGCTCTGGCCAAAGCATGCAGGCCAGAGCATGTAGGGCGCCGTTATCGCCGCTGCATAAGAACGTCACGCAAACTTCCGGTCGGATCCGCCGATTTCGGCGGAGCAGTCCCGACTGCTCCACGGAGCAATCTCGGCTCGGCATCAGCTCCCTGTCTACGATTGGAAGACGGGATCCATGCCTCAGATCTGCGTTTGGAATACAGTTGCTCCGAAAAGAGCAGGAAAGGTTGCTCCAGAAGTGCTCCAACTCTGCGATTGGAAGTCACCATTAGATAAGGACTAAAAGGGCAGAAGCCCTCCCGCTAGGCTTGTTGCTTTTAAAGCCTATCTCAGCTTGTAAGCATCTCATCCTGTTCTTTCCTTTGTGATCATTTAAGATTATAACGAGCAATGACCTAGCAAGACAGCTTGTTTTCTTTTGTTTCCTTTCTTGTTTGTTATTCACTTGTTGTCGTCCATAAATGAAGACGATTCAACTAGCGTCACTTTCAACTCTAATACAATAGCAAAAGCTGGCGAGCTTGATGATATTCTTTTTCGTCGAAAACTCTCTAACGAGTACATATAACAATAACCGACACAGCATGACCGCTCCTTTTGTGCTTGTCTTTTTATGTTTGTTATTCATTTGAGTTTCTTGAAAAATGACTGCGACCAAACGGTCGTAGCTTTCCACCCTAGTACAGTAACGAAAGCGGGCTGCAATTTGTGCTGGTGATTATTAAATGGCCGTCCACCATCTAGCCAAATTAAAGTGACACAGGAAATGGGTATATCAGGGCTTTTTTTCTTCGGTTGTGCAAAAATCTTCGACTTATCATTTACCGCAAATAATGATTCTACGTGTTTTACATTTCTGTCGTTCTTCTGCGAAGTTCAAGGAACCCACTAGAACCGAAGTCAATTTAGCAGTAGACTGGTGCTTTGTATCTATCTGCCCCTCCTATATAAACTCGTTGTTTCACATCGGAGCCTAAGTGCAGTGAGCTTCAGTGCTTCTTGCAGAATTTCCGCTCTTGAACGAGCCTTAAGAACACCTTCACTTCGACGAAATCTCTCTACACAAAGGTAATTTTCTAGTGCAATGCACGTTATAATTTTGGACGCCTGTACTGCGTGACTGAATTTTCCTGCAGGATTTTTTTTTGAGACACTGCCTCTACAGAGTGCTCTATATTGTTAGCTAGAAACTTTAGAGACCGTCCTCTATTGTCCATAATTCTTAAGACGTGGCCTAATATCTGGCGTTTAACAACAATATCTGTGATATGGAATAGGGGAGATAATATAGTGGAATTTTCGGGATTTATTTTACCGGTTCGAATATGATACACGATGCTCTCCCGGGATGAAAACGCGATTTGTTTTGCATATTCAGTCGGCGAAAATTTGGCCTTGGCCGTTTTGATTTATTATCCTGGACTCTAAGTGAGAATTCCAATGCCTTATGCAGAGTGCATCCGTAGCCGGTAATTGTTCAGAGATGAAACCAGCCATCTGTAGTGACAGGTTAAGCATGTCAGGAAGGCGTGTTTTTTTTTTCCATATGACACAACGCGCGCTTTACTTTTTGAGGAACTTAATAATAATTTGCAGCTGTAAACTGCTTATAGAAAAAATTGTTGTGCTCTTTCTAGCTCGTGTCATTTATTCGGCATATTTGTTTTATGTTATGTTCCATTCGTTCTTCTGTGTAGACCTTTCAGCTTAGAAAATTTTCAATTGCGCGACATACTGGAGCGTTTTTCGCTACTATCAGCATGCGCGGTTCAAGATAAGCGCGTTGCTAAAATAATCGTCTTTAAAGTAGAGCAAACGATCTGCAATGACAGTTCTCTATTTAGACATCAGTGCTTCTACTCGAGCACTGTTAGAAATCTGGTATTATTTGTCTACTGGTGTTGCGAATCATGATTCGCGACGATAGCTCTATGAAGCAAGGCAGGCAATAAGAAACAACTAAACGAAGGAGAAACGAGCCATGGGGTTCGGTCGCACCCCTTCCTGTAGGTCAAGCTTGAGGAGAAGATAACAGGTGGCATCTATGATGTAGAAGACGACATAAATGTTGATGACTCCGATTGTGGATCCAGTGCATGCCGGCCAAAATTGAACACGTATTTATTGCGGGGTTTCAAAGACGTCTCAAAATTAGTTGTTCTGATAGGCAATAGAAAGTACTGAACGTAAAAATGGCGTGCAGTCAGCCGTATTTGCTTATATCATCCGAGGAGTAGTGGCTTGGCTTACCAGTAAACTGTCTTCCGTGATTATATAGTGTAGTTAAAAGTCCATAATCAAGTTTTTCCTGTAGCTCCAGTGGTTCAAATGAAAAACCAGGAAACTTTCTTCTATGTGGCAATTTTCAATTAAAATTTTTATATTATTTCCCTGTGCTGTGGTTGTCGCTGGCGGGAAAGAGTTCGTATGATAATGTAAAGAAATTAACGCAAAACCAGACACAAAGTACAAGAAAGAAGGCACATATGACGATTCACAAGCGCTTAGCACCATATTTTCTAGTCTTCCATTCAAGGCTCTTAGACTCTGTGCGGAAAACAATATAAAGGAACATGCCTTCCTGTGAATCAAATATAGCCTTAACAGGCGGTTGTTTAACCTTTTACCGAAAAGCAGGACTTCCTTTTATTGCGCGACTACCTCGTGCCATTTATGATAGGCACGGTAATTAATTTGAGCTTATGGCTGTCGGAAATCCTAATGGCAGATTCGCATAAAAACTAAAATACGCGACCAAGAACACTTCTCAAAGGCGGTAACTAGGGGCTACGTGAAGACGCGTATGCGCAGGAGCCGGTTAGGAGCTCAGAGCTGCTTCGCACTGGAACAGACAGGTGGCATTTGAGTAACTGCCATCAAGCCACTTCGACGAGCACCACTGGAGCGTGAAAAAAACTAGCACAACGGTAATTATGGCAGCTTCTGTAAAACGTAGAGATGTCAGGCTACAAGGTTCAACAACGTGGTGACAGTGCAGCAGTTGACGACTGTGTTTGGGAAGACAACAACTCCTTCCTACCTCATCATCGACTTGTCCGCTCTGTTGTTAGGGTGCGGTTCTACGGCTCAGTGAACGCCACATATTCCATAGTGATATAGGTTTGCATTCTAAACAAGGAATAGCTTACCCTAGCTGGTGGTCGGTCAGGTGAGCAATGCTGAACCGGGTCTCCAAATCCAAGTAGGCTATAGCTTAGTTTTCGTCTCTACAGCAGTTTGGGTGACTTAAATGAGAAATGGGGACGCGGTCGCCAGCTTAACTTTAAACAAAGAAGTTCCTGTCCGTCATATCATGCGAAATATGAGTGCACCACATCTCCCTCATAACGCAAAATGACAAAGGGATTTTTACACGCTACCGTATTGGTTGGGTTATTGAAACACATCAAATGATGTCGAGGCTCCAGCTTGCAAGGCTTGATAAGAGTTAAAATTTTAAAGCTATTGGCTTGGTTTCTTTGTTACGATGGCATTTTTGATTTTCAACTCTTTCCTTTTTTCTGCTGTTACTAAACCTAAACAAATTCAGCTCGCTGCTTTGTTAGCTGGTCAGTATCATACCCTCAGTTCCTTGGCGAATCAATATGAACGGTAAGCGGAGACAACATTCTCAGTTAGTGTCTGGAGGTTGTCTTAGCAGTCTCTGTCTCGCGCACAAAATGCGCAAACGAAAATAGAGAAATTTTCACGTGATTGTAAAGATTTCGGGACAATTGGGGTAGTTTTGTCAAAAGAGTGTTGACAAAAGAAGGAGAACCGCGAAGTTTCGCGATGAAAAGCCATGATCAGTTTGGGCTTTGGTATTATGACCATAGAGAAAGTTTGACCGGTATGTGAATTGTAATGTGGAGAGCTGGTGAGTGTAAAGCAGGGTGCATGTCTGTGCGTTCTGCAGGTTACCGACATTTGTTGAGCAGTTGAAGAACGAGTGAGATATCGATTTTTTAATACATATATAGTTCGAATTCTGAATGTAAAAAGGCTGCAGCTTTATGATCTCCTTTCCGACAATGCGAAAAGATACCGTAATCGAAAGGTTATACAATTTTTAAGTAAAAAAAACTCCTGGCTTATATTAATTGCAGACGTGTTAAAATTACCATATTTAATATAGGAAAATACCTCTTTAATCTTCTTTTGCGTTTTTTACAGGGTGAAAAACGAGAAAGGAGATGTTTGCCGGAGCTTTAGTTATAATGTTCCTGGGCGTATATACTGCCGAATGTGAGTACCATTGCTCTAAAAAACATACAGGGACTAAACGTGAATCGAAATATCTACGATATGAATCACTAATTTTTAATA
Organism: Amblyomma americanum; assembly: GCA_030143305.2. Lineage (NCBI taxonomy): Eukaryota > Metazoa > Arthropoda > Arachnida > Ixodida > Ixodidae > Amblyomma > Amblyomma americanum. The sequence goes on along the minus strand of JARKHS020011701.1, from coordinate 10,851 downwards.
GTATACTGTTGCCGTTCCACGAATAAACATAAAGCTACACGGTATATCCTCACCGGTAAAGCTCTCCATTGAAAATTCTAATAAGACCACACCTCATGCTCATTTATTGAATATAGCAATTCGCATTATGTTACTCTAGGCACGTAGTGGGAGCGGGAGTAATATCGAAAAGCAAGAAAAAGAATACAACAAATAATATCGAAACAGTGTTTATCTTAGAGAACAATTTTGATGCACAGGGATGCAAACCGTTTCAAGGCACAACTTTCATAGAACGTCAAAACTAAGCCTGCAGCACAACTTTCGCCTACACGCGACCGTAGACGCTTGAAAAGATGCTGAAGGCAGTTCTCCTGAAATGGCAGGCTCTGAGAGGCTATATAGCAAGTGCGCGGTATAGAAGACAGGCGTCCACAACTGTAGATGAAAGTAGATGTGCAATTGTGGTATCGCTTTTAAATCCGCTTTCAGAGCTGTGGGTCGAAACTAAAGTTCTTGCATTAAGTAACCACGCATTTGAATCTGCACTGGCTAGTCGCTACCCGGACACTTTCTCTGTCCTATTTCTTCTTCCCATCTCTGGAAAACGCTATGCAACCAGGAAAACAACAATTGTTTATTTGAAAATAAAAAAAATGTTACCATCTTCTACATTGTAGGCACAGATATATCTATCGTAGATGGTCAAGAGAACGCTACAATCTTTAACAACACTTTGGAGGTAAGTGAAATTTGTTTTGAGTTTCTCTACAGAACTACAAGGACAAGTTGTATTTCTTCGGATATACTATGACTGGTGTGCTAGCTCTCTGATATTATTTATCATGTTATTCGTCGCATTGAATTTCGGTATTTGGAACGTGCAGAGCGTCAAGCTTTTGCTATCTTCGTGCTGATACGCACTTTATCGAAAGGAAGTCAAATACCCCAATATTCTCATAAGGCATGTTGGTTGACATCGTGATAATTACGGGCATAGCTAACTGCCCACTCATTGATTGAGCAACTCGACTACGTTCCTCAGAACTTAGACATTCCACTGTTCAGCATACTGTGCTACACGAGACGTTACTCTAGCTAAAACCAGTAAATCATGCAGGGTCACTGCCGTGTGGCAAAGCTGCAGATCTGAGGAATTAACTGTGGCCAAGTTTATTTCAAACCAGCTGAAAATAACAATTTAGCATAAATGGTTGAATATATTTCAGCCTTAGCAGTTTCTTATTCAATTCGCAAAATACCATTCAAATTACGCATTAAAATGCAAATTGACCTATTCACCGCATCATCACTTGCCATTGCTTGCAAGGTCATGTTATGTGAGGGAATGTGAATGTCGAAAATTTCTTTTAAGGTTATAAGAAGCTCTGTTGCACAGAATTTGTGTGCGCAAAATCATTCTTTTAAGAACCAAACATGAGAGCAAAATTCTTTAATTTATTTTGCTGTGGTGCACGATGTCAGCACACGCAGTTGGCTGCGAGGAGATAATGCAAGCTGTGTGGTTTAACGTCCTTAAGCGATACGTCGGCTATGATGGACGGCGTAGTGGAGGCCTCTGGAGAAATTCTAATATATTACTGTGTGCTCACATCACATAGCAGAAGGTAGTACATAGTTATTTCACCCTCACCTAATTTGATCCTCCGCGACCCTTCCAAACCCTTGCCCTTAGGATGAGGAAACGAGGCTAAGCCACTGAACAGCCACAGCGGGTACTCGAACAGATATGTGGCATTCTCAACGAAATGAGTTACAGTATTTCTATACCCAACGATCCCACAAAACGAAAGGGAAATAATTCTGGGCTGAGTCTGTCATATATTGTGCGTGACATCGACAGCGGTCAATATAGGTGCAAAAAGTACAATTGATCAAGGTACTGATCAAGAAAACTATTGATCGAGAAAGAAAACTAGATATATGGAAAGCGGTCTGCTGAGAGTAAAACGTAGCCCCTTGAACGGTTATCTCCTACAGTCGCGAGTTATTTTTATTTGGTTTATTAGTATTGGCTCACTACAGGAAGAGAAGCCTTATAAAATGGGTGAAGCTGTAAATAAATCATGGTTCTGAAGTGTTAAGATGCCGTTTTAGATGCCAGGGAGGAACCTTATGGTTTCACGGCGGCGATTATAAGACGCTATATTCGCCATAGTTCTCGGTTTATTTGTAATACTTAGTTCATTAAAGCATGCAATGTAAACAGCCTGAAAAACAACTTGGCACACTGGCGTGCCTCATTACAAAGAATCATGGAGTGACCGCTCAGTAAAAATTGCAGACACCATTTTCTGCGAATCCGTTTATTATATCCTGAAATGTCCAGCAGACTGGATGCGGGAATTTTGATTCTCTTGCACGTCACTAACAAAGCCGGAAAGTTTTCTGAAACAGTTCTGCGTAACTTGTTTTACGTTGTTAATTCTGGGGCGAACATGTTCGGCCGAGTTGTCACTAGTGTGAATTTTCAACCTCTTCTTTCGCACACATGTGGAATGTAATTCGCCAGCAAAAGAACATTAGATGCGCGTTCTAGAACTTGGTATTTTAGGTAAGACGACCACGGGAAGAAAGGAAAGGAAACACTCACCACATGTACACAAACATCCGCGACAAGCAGCGCCATCGCGTGGTGTTTTCACACGCCTCGCCTTTTCCTGTAGCTTTCTTCGCATTGCAAAAAGAATCTCGTTCGTCACCTGTAAGCGCCTCGCAACTAGCCAGTTAAATTCTGTGCATCGTAAACACTTCCGATTCCTTGTATTTCTGCTTCTTTGTGTTGGCTTCAACTACCTCTCTGGGACGAAAGTGGTGAATTTCTGGTTGCACAAAATTTTGCGCAGAGCGCTTTCACGAACTTGTAACCAAAAGCTACATACGAAGAAGAAGCGTACTTCTACGGTACAACGTAGTTCGGCCCGACTTAGTGCGTAGCCGCCCTAGGACGAAGTCATTACGCACGGTTGCGGGAGGGCGCATAAGAAGCGGCTGGACACATGCGAAAAGAGCACACAAAGAGAAAAAAATTGTCATGAAAAATTAAAAAAAACTGCGACAGGCACTGCTGTCTTCGGAAATATATTTTACTGGAAAAACTGTGCCCAAATGCTCCTCCGATTAGCTCATTCTTACGTTCACCACTAACACGGGAATCGAAATCTTGATCAAAGCATAATACCTAACTGCTCGGCAATAATATAGGGGGCGCAGCAGCTGCGAAAGGAGCTTTGGTGTGATTAAAGCTGTTTCAAATTGAACCTCTATAACGTACTCTGATATTTGGTAAGTGTAGTGAAATTAGTGCCCTAGGCTGCTCTTCACGTTATTGAGGAAAAGGGCCAGTCTGGGCTAGCACATTTTATAGGAAAAGCTGCTAGCTTGTCCACGAGCACTTAAGAAAGTCGCAAAGCACTTTTAAAATTTTCTATGCACTCTCAGCAGCATAACCAGCGCACAGCACATTATAGGAAACAGATGGCTCTAATTTTTGGGGGGGCGAAGGAAAATTGAATATATATGAATGGAATGCTAGAAATGAGGAAACGTAGCTATGTCATATTTCGAAAACAAAATAATCATACCTACAGCGTTTTTTTTGCAAATTCGTGACGGCGTTTTCTCTCCGTCAGCTCAGAAGTTTGGACACTGGTGAACATGCTTTTTCCCTAGGGCCTGGCCTACAAGATGCTAAAGATAAAAAAGCGATTGATGAGAGCAGGAAAATAAAATAGTACTCCCGTGGTCCCAGCATAAAAAGCCTTGGGTTTTATCACAAGACGGATTTTATTTTGTACCGTGGAAAATGTGCCAGAATTTAAAGCCGCACTGAGCCACTGTAAAATTGCGTGCACATTTATATAAAATACCAATGGTCGGTAATAAAGATTAATGTATTAGTTACAATATCGGTGCTGCTGTAGTGAAATAAAAAGCCATTGTTTGACCGCTTTGTTTTTGATGAAACATACATTCTGCAGGTGATACTAACACATGATGTCTGGACTTCATCCAGGTGCTCCGTTCAGGAGCTTCACTCCGTCTACTGCGCTATTCTGCGGCTTTAGAGAACGAAACATCCAAGTGCCTTATTTCAAGATTCTTAAACACAACAACGGATGGAGCTCAACGCACATTGGAGACCAACGTCAAGTTTAGTGTGCCTTCGTGAGTATTTTGGTCTTTTTCAGAGCTCGCCCATACAGCTGTTCTCTGTGCTATCACAAAGCGGGCGTCATGAACAGATGAGGGAATTCCGATACAGGGACCCTAAAGACCAAACATTTTGCAGTGTCGATGCAGCAATTAGTCTTTGATGTTACCCTATATCTTACTGGATTCTAAAATAGGTAAATATCAGATATGTACGTAAATAAGAATTACTGCACAACACGCAAAGCAACATTTTGAAGTATTCAGGTTAAGTGGGCAAATCGTTCGTCGTTAGCGAATCACGGTGGGTACTGGGATAGCAATAGTCTCATTTTTTTCTGTTCTTTATTTTTAGATTGCAAGCAAATTAACATGAGAGGAGGAATTTTTCATATGGCTGACCGTCTTTAGCAGCTATGCGTAGCCTGTGGGATGCTGGTGACATTGTGAACCTTTCTACATCTGTTTTTACGCTCTCCCAACAACGGCTCCTGGTTTTGTTTAGACAAGCCGAATGTGCTCAGTAGTCACTGCTACCTTTTTGAGAACCCGCGTACATCGGCTCTATCTGCACTGAGCAGGAAGAGCCACAACGTGCAACATGCTCAGCACAAATAAAGAAAGCCGATCGCTTTATGCGGGCTGAGACCACAAAGAGGGCCCTGTATCACGTCGTTCAAGGGCAAGGCAAACTTCTGCCTCACTGCCTCACGCGTATTCAAGGAGTCCAGCAACAGGTAATAAGCGTCGAAATAAGATTTTTGAAAACTGCGTCCAATGCCTTTGCTGCTTCAAGCAGGAAACCCAGTGATATGAGGGCTTTATTTGTGTCGAAGACATGTTAACTTCCAACGCTAACCAGGGCGACGTCAAATAAAATCTTCCTCCGCTATACCTTTCCCTCTTTGCAAATGAAATCAGCCCCTTCTGTTTCCGTGATTCGCCCGTTCCATGGGATCATATGCGATCAGGCATACAATGCCAGTGCGTCAAGCGATATAAGATCGAGCTTTGATGTGCAGGCAGATAGCTCTCTCGGGGGAAGGCAGCGTCAGCGAAGACACCCGACTCGTAGCAGAACATATTAGGAGCACAGCCACACCTTATTAACGCGACAGTGTCAAGGGTCCCGTTAAGCGCAGAACAGCGCATTATTTGCGCCGTCACTGATGTAAGCGGAAAAGCGGTATTAGTCGAGAGAGTTTTGATGTCACACGAGAAGCTGTGGAATGAAAAGTGAGTAATGATTAAAAAACTTGTGATAAGCAGGTCGCAGCATGCCTCAAACGTCATTTGAACATGTAAGTACATAAATTAAATGAATTCCGCTGAAAAAGCCATCTGCGTAATTATTCGGGAATCGAACAGTCGGACTCCTGATCATTTGGTTGCCGGTGAGACACGCTATCCTTAGCCGATGTGGGCATGTTCATACGGCTCGGTTACAGCGGGGCTTTATATGTATGCCGTGTAGTCTTTCACATAATGTGGCTGCAGTGTACGTGTCTGCGTGGGCAATAAGAGCCACTTAGGGGACCCAATAGCGCTATCGTTTTATACCTTCAAAGGCGGGGCCTAAGTGTCTCCCAGACTTTTTCTGCTGTCTGCCGCATAAGCAGTCGTAAAACTGACTAATATTCAGTCTTGAGCGACCACCGAGGAGGTTTCGATACTAATGGAAAACGAACCAGTAGCAGAGCGAACATAAGAAGGATAATATTGGCTTTAAGGAACATCACACTCAAAAAATTAATTTCAGACGAAGAGCAACACTTGGGTTTCTTACGTGGATAACAAATGCTATTCACTTCAGTCAAGATCAAGGAAACCACTAAACAAATTGTTTGACTAGATCAATAAAAATAACTCGCCGTCTTGACCGACGAGTGAGGCAGCTCACTCATCCGATCTGCTCGCAATGGGCGCTATTTTTTCGGCGACTTTACTTACTGAACAGTAAAAATATTGCTTTTTAATTCCACTCTCAATTCGCTTTGAGCTTTTCTTGGACGTGTGCGCTTTCGGCTCTTTAATATAATTTGCTTCTTTGCTTCATTGTTTTTGTGTGTCACTTCTTATGAGCTTCTTTTCGACGCATCATTTGAGAAAAGATTGCAAATTAAGCCCCACACTACACGTTTCGCGCCCTTCAGTCTGGTCTACCTCCCGTGGTTGTCATATGCGCAATGCTGCATGCGCTCTTGTGCCATATGACATTCAGCCGGCTGGTGGAAACTCAAAGGCGGGATTCGTAGTAAGCGCGCATTTCGTGTGCAGTGGCCTCTTCCTATGTATCGAATGAGTTATCGAAAAGTGGTATTTCAAAGAGACGCCCTTAACACCTTAATTATTAGTTCGTTCCTGAAAAGTAAACGAACTTTTTTCTTTGCAGTGCATTACATGCACAGCAGTAGTTTGCTGTCAAAATGTGTCAAGGCTTCCTGCTTGTGGCTGATAGTATTTCGAAGATTACTAATTCTTTAACAGCGTCATACATTGAACAAATTATTATGAAGAATTTGTGGGCAATTTTGAGCAGTATTTCTACGGCAACAAACGAATAGTAAAAGCCCTCGAGCTTCATGTATGCGTTTTCCCAATACCGTCTATATGCTTGGCAACTTTATACAACCATATGGCCACGAAAGAAACAGGTGACCAACAGAGATGCTTCGAATGCTAGCACTTGGTTAAAATGTTCACGACATGATGCTAGCGGTGAACATGGAGCCATCAGTGAAAGTCGGAGGATTTTTGACAATCTGCGGGAGACCGTATACAGGCAACTGAAGGTGTTAACGCTGACGCTAAAGCACCTTAGTGCTACCATCATGATTTTGTTGCATCTTAGTTCTGGCAGCTTCGATTCGCAGGCGCGCAATTCTTCATCCATGCATTCTGATGCCGTCTTGTTGGGATCATAAGGTCGCACCTCGGGATAGGGTCGTAGCTGATGCTACACCTTTACTTGACAGACACGAACCTTGCTTTCTAATATAATGGTCAGTCGCTGTCCCGTTCGTAGCAAGTTTCGCGAAGTTTTCCCTAATACTGCTCCAGGCGACTCACCACTTTGCCTTGGTAGCGAGCAAGTGACAGTATGCACACATTAGGTACCACACACATTTTAATATGTGATGTGAAAGTAAGTAAACATCTGAAGGCATGAAATTGGCCCTTCGACGCTTCTATAGCTATTGCTGTATAATACAAGGCAGAGAACAAAGATGATCGTGATATCACGCCGTTAGTTTGTTATCATGCTGCGTCTGAGCTGGCGGCGGACTGAAGGATATGAGTGCCAGGTGTGAGCTTTCACAACTAGGCAGATTAAATGCAAGCGGGACAAAATAACGATTATTGGAACGGCCTCCGAGGAAAGCAGGTATTGGAAGGAAAAAGGTGACTTCGGAAACCTAGTGATAGCTTAGCAGCACGTCTGGCCGCGCAAGGCGTAACCCCCCCCCCCCCCGTCCACTCGGCCTTCCTCTAAAAAGAAAGGGGCCGCGCGGCTCCTTTATCGCGCCTATAATCGCGAAACAGTCAAGAGATTTTGTGGCCTATTCAAAATTTAAGTGCACAGGTGCAACCCTTTTGAACAAAAATTTTTAATAGTGCAAAACGGTTAGGTACTGGTACTGGTATATAAATAGTCAAGGCAATTCCCGTTCTTCCGCAATGCAACAATATCTTTCTTTTATAGCGTTTCTATCGCTCGTATGGCTCACATTGTGCAGTTAAAACTGCCTTAGAAAACCAATGAGAAACGCTTTTGACGATCGCAAAACGTTACTAGCAAAAAAAAAATCGAAGTCTGCCGACGGTAGATCTGCGGATATAAAAATTCTTGTAGTGAAATCTTAATACAAATGAAAAAATGGCATTCATAAATTGTTTCCCTTTTAAAAATGCTTTTGTCTAGGATTTTTGTATACGACTGCATATCCCCCGCCTTTCACACCGAGGCCTACCTATTGTTTTCGAAGGGCCACTGTTCTCGTATGCAATGTGCCTTTTGGAGATATAAAAGGCATCAGGATTGAGATTTTTCCTCGAGTTAGTTCACGTGTAAACTGGTAAACCAGTGGCGGAATTGCACATGATACAATTATATATCACTATTTACAACTCATAGTTGGTCCCCGCAAAAGCGGAAGGTATTTCGTAACGGGAATTGCCTTTGCTCATCAACCCGAATCCAAAGCAATATTGGTAATGTCAATGAAAGATATCGCCGGCTTTTACTTTGCATTTTTGACATCAGCATGTCTATTCCATTCATTTCAGTTCAAAACTTTTTACTATTTCAGACACTGTGCTAGCCATTGATTCTCATATGAGTGTGATGCTTATATAAGTCTTGAAAGTTACACCTTTTAAAGTTGAGGTGAATTCATCGCCGAAACTCCAAAGGGGGCTACATAATTTCTTTTTATATTTTCAGAGGCCCGAACCGGACGAACATCCACTCGTGCGTATAATAAACTTTGTCTAACACTGTTTGTAGCCAGAAGGGTATTTTTCTTGCTTTACAAACTACTATGAATTTTGGTTGCGTAAGTAAGTGTCACTTATAAAATTTGGAAATCAATATTCAAGCTTCGTATCGAAACAGTGACAAGAATTGAGCCTAATCGTATAGTGGACGCACTACTATACCTTGCAATGCTGCTACAGAATATCTGCGTAGTCGCATCGATTGTTACTCACAGAGCGGACACTAATGTACAGGTCAGCAGGCGTGTATAGAATGTATGTTATGGTAGCCGGTCTCAGTAGATGGTCACATCGTCATGCCAAAGCACATAAGTAAACATTCCAAAATTGTGCTAAGGGAGCTATATAACGCATTCATTCACATTAACGTTACAGTTGTGTGTTACCACGGCTCTAGTTATTTATATACATCTTACAGGCGAACTAACATAACAATAACTTTGGAAGCTGGGGAAAATCCCCCGAGGTTCTTCCCGCGCCTTGTCCTCTCAGATGACAGTGGTGAGTGTTCTTTGTGGCTTATATTTTTCCCACAGTGTATTGTGTCAAAAAGAAATAGAGCTGACAGATAAATCGGGAAGATGAACACGTGGTATTGGGCCAGTATGAACTACAATGCGTGCAGCTCCTTGCTTAATTTAGCTCGCTCGGATATCTCCATTTCGTGTCTAACCTTTTCTTTCACTCTGATATGAACTTAATAAAAGAAAACATTCTTGGTGCACTTCACTGCCACTATGCTTCGATATGAACATAGTCCTATGAAGAAACAACCTGGTCTTTCACTCTGATATGAACTTCATAAAAGAAAACATTCTTGGTGCACTTCACTGCCACTATGCTTCGATATGAACATAGTCCTATGAAGAAACAACCTGGTCTTTCACTCTGATATGAACTTCATAAAAGAAAACATTCTTGGTGCACTTCACTGCCACTATGCTTCGATATGAACATAGTCCTATGAACAAACAACCTGATCTTTCACTCTGATATGAACTTCATAAAAGAAAACATTCTTGGTGCACTTCACTGCCACTATGCTTCGATATGAACATAGTCCTATGAAGAAACAAGCACACTTAAGTTTACGTACGGAGGTGAGGGAGAGTTTAAGATGTAAATAAAAAGCGTGTGCAGAATAAAAGACAAAAACAAGAAAAACCAATGGTTCAAAAAGGAAGCTTTAGGCAGCCGCAAAAATAGAGAGAAAGAGAGAGGTCTGGGGGGGGGGAGGGTAAGCATTTGAGCGTTCCGGTTCGCTACCTTGGACTTAGGGTAAGGGATAATGTCTCTAAAAGACAGCGACGAAAGATGGAAATGCGTTTATGAGCAAGGACAGTGGGCAGAGACACGCCAACTTAAAAGTGACACTCCGCCGTGGACGCACGACGCCGCCGATAATCAAAAGGGTGTCCCGGACGCCTTCAAGGCGGTGGATCAAGACGGCCGCTGTACAGTGCAGAGCCCCGCTCTTTCTCCCCAAATGCAGGTCAGCTACACAGGAGATGGTCTGCACTGAAGCAGCGCTCCTTCTGATCGTGTTTAGATAAGATGGATGAAAACTTCATGCAAATTCAGCTTTTCAGAACAATATCACACTAAAAAAAAAAAGAAGCGGCAAACATTCTGGTTTAACAGCGTTATTCAGTTATTCGTAATTTTTTCCTGTAGCTTGGACGCTCAAGAGTGCAGATTTGCTCTCTCGCATTTAAGTATAGCCCCTTGCTGCTTAACTATACAGGTTGCTTATAAGAGCTGACGGCGCTTTTATCAAGGTTATCAACACAAGCGAGCTCGGTAGCGGCGCATGTGTAACGAACCTTTGTTTTAATGGTCGCGCTAATGAAACACATAGTGGCAAGGCAAGTGTATCATGTAGGTACACGTGGACGATAGATGTGTACTTATTCTCACAGAATACGTGCTATTTCCCTGGCAATATGTGACAGCAGTTCTGTTTTAAGTTATCTGCCTTATTTTTCCAGCCGATCTGCTCCCTAACGACTGGATGTACCCTGTTGAGGTGGTACATGCTGACACGGAATGCTTCGTTCTCAGCGTCCCCTTCAATAGCGGTAAGTAGGAACGCAATGACCTGTTTGCAAGGGCCATAGAAATGAAGATAGGTAAACAACTCAATTTGCTGTTCGAGGCAGCGCAGCTTTCTGTATTCTGCTTCACCAACCTATTTCACCTTCA
>JARKHS020011700.1:0-79607 GCA_030143305.2 Amblyomma americanum | reverse complement strand
GGCACTTCGCAGGGGACAGCTTTTAAACAAGCCACGCCACCTAGAGAAGCTCGTCTTACGGCGAGGAAAGGTTCGGCAAGTAGGATTTTCCTGCGCACATCCTTGTAAGCCAAACTGATTTCACCTTTGCCCAGTTCTCGGTATGAGCCCGGCTAGCTGAAACCAGCACACTCCCACACCTTTGAGTGCGGAGGGCGCTACGTGAGAAAATTATATGACATATATAGACGTCAACACTTTTGTTGTCAGAAAGGGTACTATAAAATAAATTTCCCATCTCTGGAGACCACGAAAGGCATAACGGCGTACAACTAGCTACAGTGTTGACCGAAGATCACCATTGGAGTTAAGCACAGCGGCGTACTTGGTTCTAGCCATCTGGTACAAGCCAGGAAGCCTTAACGTCGAGGAAGTGTGGCGCTGAACGCCTACGTCATTTTAGGAATTTCGTCACTCCGTGCTCAGAGCCTCGGCGACAGTCTGGTACTGAATACGCCTTCCTTTATGGTTTGGGGCCCCATCATTTGGCTGACTTGGCGCTCTCCTTGCAACGCAGGCTTAGGTTTGGAAAAGAAATGCCGGCACAATTCTGCAAAATATTGCTCTTTATATTCTCAACCTATTCCCGTAACATCCATAGTACTAACATGTTAGTTATTTTTACATCTCGCCTTCTGCATCTTTTCCTAGTGTAGATCAGGGGAGTTTCACCGGATGTCCTTGAGTGCGAGATTGGTTGAAGCTTGCAGTCTTTTCTCATGCTTTCTCCTTCTGGAGTAGAAGAGCAGTTTCGCGTTTCCTTTGCTTGTGTATTAATTCTTACAACTTAATTATTGCCATCAGTTCTGCCTAAGTGGTGGAAAACATTGTGAAGGTGTAAGCCTTAAAAATAAAAACACTGCGCAGTGAAGATACACAATTCCGGAATAAGCTTTTTGAAGAACAATTTTGTTGCAGCAAAAGCTGGCAACCCTATTGTCTTTTTAAGTTAAACGCAATTGTTTTTCATTGCTAATGGTGTCAAAATGTGCCGAAACAGATAATTTTCTGCCCGTGTTTTTCGAAGTTGCATACATGCCAAGTGTTTGTCATTTCTTACGACCGCCGGCTTATTATAAGAACTTCTTTTTTTCCAGATCTGCTGGCTTTGCAATGATAAACAAAATATTTATCATAGGATTTCTTGTTGTGTCCTGTGGGATTCCCTTCTCAGAATGTGAGTTTTTTTTTGTTGTTGAAAAGATGAACGCAGTATTAAATCAAGATACTTGCATAATAAGACGTGTCCTCTAAAGGATATATATATTGTGGGCTTTGTAGTTCACTGTTTAGCATTGTCATCCATAATTAAAGCGCGTTCATGCTAAAAATTTGGTCAATCCTAAATACCTTGTGTTCTGCTTTGTTCACTTATAGTGCCCAATATTTAACTGCCATAAACCACATTTAAAACAGATAATTAAGTTTAAGTAACTGTATTGCATGAAAACACAATTCAAAGTAGAATGTCAATGACATAAGTATGAAACTTGAATTTGCTGCTCCAATAAAATTAGACTGATTAGCCCGCCCTTCCTTTCGCAAATGCGAAACAGGCATAAGCGACTCATAGCTGAAAAAACACATTCAGAACTACCGCTATATCACATTCCTTGCTTTAGACCGTTGGTCAAGGAGTGCTGGTATGCAGGCAGTCTCAACGCGTTATTAAAGGTTAAGGTGAACAAATAAACGTCATTTCCTTCAAAAAAGTTCGTCCCGCACATAGTGATGGAAGAAATTGCCAATTGCTATATTGCTCTTTTATACATATCTTCGTGCAGCTTAGTTTCATACAGGCATAGAAAATTATAAAGTCTTTAACAGCTGTGCTAATGTAGGAAGTGTTACTCGCTTATACTGCAGGTGCTTCCGGCTGCCGCGATGACGTAGTAGATATGGTGCTCGGCTGCTGAACCAAACAAGGCTGCGTCAATCCCGTCCGTGGCGGTTGTATTCCGATGGAGGAGAAAAGCTCGACCACGTTATGTGCGATTTCAATGTATTGTAAAGATGCTCCAAAGGGTCGAAATCATCCGCAGTTCTCCACTACGGCGTTTTCAAGTGTCGCTTTGGGACATAATACCCCGTAAACTAAATTTACGCCCGCTTCAGAAATAGTCCTTTAGCGCATGCAGATGTAACGCGAAAGTTTCTTACGTTCCGCAAACTTATTTTCGAGAGCGTCAAAGAGTTTTCGATGCTAGACAGCGATGCATTTAGAAATGCACACTTTCTAGTGTGCTCAAAAGCTTCAGATTGCTGTTTTCATTTGTAATAAACATACAAAAAACTCATGTAAGCAGACCTAATCATCTAATTAGAATTGAAGACAAACTTGTTCAATCTGATCAGTGGCCAAGTAGATCATTTCAATTGCGGCATCCTGTACTTTGGCATTCAATACATTTGAACTTTAAATCAACTAATATGCATTGTACATCACTTTTCGCCGGCCACCAGAATAACAAGAAAACAAAAGATGTTTCATAGAGGGCATCAGGATTAAACACGTACTGAAAAGGGGACAGGGGAACCTAGCAAACCGGAAGAAAAAAAGGATGTAGGGACGGTGTGGGAGAGCCCAGAAACAGCATAGCAGGGTAACATGGAATCTGTGAAGACAGTGACCACAGGTTTGTCTGCTTTTTGCTACACCTTATTAAACATTTTTTAAGGTGTACGAATAGCTGCTGCGACCGCAGCGATGGCCTAGTGGTGGAGCATCCTGCTCGCATGCGGGAGGTGCAGGGCTCGATCCCCAGTGCCACCGAGTACCCGCCGGTGACACAATGGGCACGAGCTTCTCATGGCCTGGTGCTCGGCATGTTCAGGGCGTAATGAGTGGGAAATGGGTATATGACCCCACCTTGAGTAATCGAAAATAACTTGCGGCATGGCGCTCTTTGGCAGTAGAAGCCCTTGCGCCATAAAAATCCATCATTAAAATCACGAATAACTGGTGAAAAGCACGCGAATGGCAGTTGCGGAGCAACAAACTAAGCTAGAAATGTGTACCCTATATTCCCCAGAGAACACAAAAAAGAACAAATGCCAACAATGTGAACTCGCGCACTACACGCACCTGAGAACATATTATGTACTTGTGTTGTGAAAAGAGAGAAAAAAATAGCGCATTCAGCTATGCGGGATGTCTGAGCTTTGCTGCACAGGACTTTATTGTCAAATATCACACGACTAGTACGCCTTAATGTGTCCCTGAAAAATGCGCGGTGGACCCGCAATATGCCATTGCGTTTTGTGGCTTCTGTACACTGCGACCGTCGAGACTGAATTTTTTTAGGCGGCTCTTATTGGCCGGTGCCGACAGATAGGAGTACAGACTGGCAGAGTTAGGAACACGCTCCGCACTACTATGAATATCATTAACAATTGAGGCTAGCGAGCGCAAACAGAACACCGGTCCCAACTTCATGTACTGGTGACTGCAATCCGGGGAGTAGAACGACAGCGAAAATTGCGTCTGAACAAGACTCTTTATTTGGGCTGACTTCCGCCCACAGTGGACTTAATCACTCGGCGGTGGCGCACCAACAAGCGTGCACGGCGGTCGTCGAACAGAATGCCCGCCGCTGTCAGCCGTGCTCAATTTAAAGCTGATAGCGAACTTTCGAGATAAAGCGTGCAAAGTTACGAGAACATTCTGGAACAACGTAGAATGAGCTCTGCCTGGATGCGATCAATCGAGATATATCTGGTCGCGTCTTGCGTCGCAAACAAAGCGATAAAGCGGCATGGCGGCCGACTTCAAGAATGAACAAACACTGCAAAGTATCGCGTCATTACTTCCCTCTCAAAGAAGCATCGACCCGATGCATTTAAACAAAAAATGCGACTATCATCAAATAAAACGGATCATGCGAAAGTAAAGTGTGGAAATGCAGCGTAATTTAGAAAGCATAATAGGGCATCAGACGGACGACATGGACAACTTCTAGTCGTACACGGCGTCGCTGGGAGGCAGTCATTGCGTCAGGAATGACTTCATTATCCAGTTCACTTAGCCGACGAAGAACCTTGTAAGGGATGAAATAGCGGCGCAAAAGCTTTTCACTCAATCCAAGGCGGCAAATGGTCGTCCAAACCCAGACTTGGTCTCCTGGCTTGTATTCCGCGATGCGTCTTCGTAGGTTGTAGCGTCTGGCGTCGGTCTGTTACTAATCATTGATGCGTAATCAGGCAAGCCTTCGAGCTTCTGCAAATTGAAGGTAGGCGGCGACGTCGACGTTCTCGCTTTCGGTAACGTTGAGCAGCAGGGCGTCTAGCGTAGTTGTGGCCTCCATGCCATGGACGAGCCTAAAAGGCGTCATCTGGGTGGTCTCCTGTAATGCGATGTTGTAGGCGAAGACGACGTAAGGCAGGATGACGTCCCAGGTCTTGTTTTCGGCATCGTCAAATATAGCGAGCATATCGGTGATGGCTTTTTTCAGGCGGTCGGTCAGTCTGTTGGTCTGCGTATGGTACGCAGTTGTCCTCCGGTGGCTGGTTTGGCCGTAACGCAGGATGGCTTGCCTCAGTTCCGCCGTGAATGATGTTCCTCTGTCCGAGATGTGCACATCGGGGGCGCCGTGTTGAAGACGAATGCACTCCACGAAAAATTTGTCGACTTGTGCTGCTGTTCCGTTCGGTAGGCCTTTTGTCACGGCGTAGCGGGTCAGGTAGATGGTCGCTAAGATTATCTACTTATTTCCAGACGTTGACTTCGAGAAAGGTCCAAGCAAGTCCATGCCGATCTGCTGGAAGGGCGGTGAGAGGGGTTCAATTGGGTTCAGAAATCCTGCTGTGCGGGTGGGAGGGGTCTTTCATCGCTGACGATCTCGGCAGGTTTTCACGTAATGTGCGACATCGGCAGACAGTCGGGGACAGTAATACTTGTCTTGAATGCGGCGGAGGGTGCGAGTAAACCCGAGATGTCCAGCTATCCGCTCGTCATGTGAAGCCTGTAGAATTTTGTAGGCTGTTTTGTTCGCTGCGAAGTTCTTCATAAGGACATCATTCTGTACACAGAAGGAAGACAGTCCTCGCTTGAATGAGGCGGGGGGAGAAGAAACTATGCCTTAAAAGTACTTGATGAGGCGTTTTAGGTCGGGGTCCGAGCGTTGCTGCAGGGCAAAAGAGCTGGGACTGATGGGTCCGAGGAAGGCGTCCTCATCGTCGTCCGGCAGCGGCGCATCTACAGGGGCTCGTGAGAGGGGACCGGCGTCAGAGTGCTTGCATCCGGACTATAAACGAAGTTGACGTCAAACTCCTGGAGGCGCAGACTCCATCGAGCGAGGCGGCCAGAGGGGTCCTTCAAATTGACAAGCCAGCACAGCGCGTGGTGATCGCTGACCACTCTGAACGGTCGTCCATACAGGTTGGAGCGGAATTTCGACGTAGCCCAGATGATGGCAAGGCACTCCTTCTCAGTTGTCGAATAGTTAGCATCGACCTTGGAAAGGGAATGGCAAGCGTATGAGATGAATTTCTGCAGCCCGTCGCTTTTTTGAACCATGATGGCGACTAGGCCCATGCTGCTTGTGTCGGCATGAACTTCAGCATCTGCGGTTTCATCAAAATGCGCGACGATCAGTGGGGCTTTAAACGACGCTGAAGTTTTTGAATGCTTCTGCTTGCAGCGCTTCTCATTTAAATAGCACGTCTGCTTTCGCCAGTTGGGCAGGGGCTCTGCGATGCGCGAAGAGTTTGTCGCAAATCGTCCGTAATATGCGCAAAGTCCGAGGATTCTGCGCACTGTTTTCTTATCGGCCGGCAGTGGAAACTTCAATAGCAGCTGTTTTCTGCGGGTCTGGGCGTACTCCCTCCTTGCTAACGATGTGGCCATTAAACATCAGCTCTTCATAGGCAAAGTAGCACTTCTCTGCTTTTAAGGTTAGACCAGACGACTTGATGGCGTCTAGTACTGTTCGAAGTCTTTTGAGGTGCTCTTCAATTTAGAGGGGAAGACAACGACGTCATCTGAATATACGAGAAAAATTTGCCACTATGCCAGCACTGTATCCATTACTCGCTAAAACGTCGCTGGTGCGGAACAGAGACCAAGTGGCATCACCTTGAACTCAAACAGTCCATCCGGAGTGATGAATGCTGTCTTCTCGCGATCTCTTTCGTCGACCTCAATTTGCCAGTAGCCGCTGTTCAGGTCCATCGATGAGAAATATTTGGCGTTGCAGAGGCGGTCCAGTGTGTCGTCGATGCGGGAGAGGGGTTAGACGTCCTTCTTTGATATGTTGTTCAAGCGGCGGTAATCAAGCAATAATCGAAGTGCGCCGTCTTTCTTTCTCACCAGAACAACCGGTGCTGCCCATGGGCTGTTTGAAGGCTGGACGACGTCGTCGAGAAGCATTTCTTCCACTTGGTCCCAGATGGCTTGTAGTTCTCGCGGCGACACACGGTGGGGGCTTTGAGGCAGAGGTCGTGCGTGCTGGTCGATTATAATGCGATACTTGGCAATTGGCGTTTTTCGGACATTCGGTGATGACGAAAAACACGCGCTGTAGCTTCGAAGAAAATTGCGGATATGGTCTTGTCTGTTCCGGGGTAGGCTGGGTTGGTGTCGAAGGTGGTCGAGTTCTCTTGGTCAGGCGAATCTTCTGCGGAGGGGTCGGAGAGGGCGAAGGAGTATCGTACGCCGGATATTTAGTCGAAGAAAGCAATCGTCGTTCGTCTGTTAATGTGCCCGTATTCTTCGCTGAACGTAGTGTGCAGTAATTCGGCCTGGCCATTGCGGAAATGTGCTATGCCTCTTGCGATACTGATCCCTCGGTCTAGAAGCAACTGCTTGTTCCCCTCGGTGATGGCTTCAGCGTTAAAGGGACTATGCAATAAATTCATTGAGATTACGCAAAGCAGACGAGAGATAGGCATTTGATCACTCGTCACCCCAACGCAGGATTTTTAAGCTAGCATCAATAACACAGAAGATATAGACGATTAAAATTGCGCTCCTCCTCTCCCCCCTCAACTAGTACACGCGGGCACCAGACAAGAATAAAGAAAACAGCTCTGGGACTGGGTCTCGCCCATGAATACGTCATCCGCTGACGTTCCTTTTGCAACTTCCGGTTGTCGCTTCTAGCCCTCCAGCAGCAGCGTCGGCGGCGTGACTGCTGCGCTCGTCGGGTTTCTTTGCTTGCCGTCTGTTGTAGTTAGCAGTAATGGACCCGGACCTCGAGGCGCGACTGCTCGCTCTTACGGCCGCGATGAGCATCGAGCCCTATGCGTTCACGCCGTAGCAGCTGAACGCCAGCGACGACAGTAGCGACTCGGCGAGCCACTGCGATTGGCTCCGGAACTCCCTACAGGAGGTGGCAGAGGAAAATTGAAACCATATGCGCGAATGCAATGCCCTGGCTCGAGCTTGCACGAGAGGGTCGCGCGGCGGCATGAGCAGACGATTTTCACGGCTGCCGGAAGTGTGCCCGTGGCGTCGTGGCTGCCATGGCTCCAGCGAATGAGAGCGTGTGGTCGCCTGGAGACGTCATGGGTACAGTGACGTCTTTTTTTCACGATTTTAGTTTTAAAACCGGTCACTACGAGCACACCAATCGGCCCGCGAATTTAAAAAACACGGTTTTTAAAAATTCATAATAAATTTCGGCTCAATTCCGAAGATGCATACTTGGTGTGAATGATTCTTAGCATCATTTATAAGCATTGACACATTTAGAAGCGACTTTTTATTCGCTGAATAGTCCCTTTATTGGCTTTCATGGCACCTACGTTCACGATAATGCTTCAGCGGGATGGGACGCTCTCTTATTCCTCCAGGACACTCAGGACAACGTGATTTTCCAGAGATCTCATCGAAGGGGTGGCCTCGTCCTTCGAAAGCGTGGTCAGCTTGAATCGAAGGTCGATGATCGCCTGATGCTCACTAAGGAAATCTATGCCTAAGATCACTTCGCGGGAACATTGCCGTAGCACAACGAAGGTCGCAGGATGGGTGTGTCCTTTGACAGTCACTCGCGATGTGCATCTTCATGATTACATAATGAGGTGGCCCCCTACGGTGCGAATTTGTGGGCCGTCCCAAGCCGTTGTGACTTTTCTCAGCTGCGCAGCGAATGTTCCATTCATCACCGAGTAATCGGCTCCTGTGTCGACTAGAGCGGTAACTTTCCGGCCGTCGGTAGTCACTTCTGAGTCAGATGTCCTGTATCTTGCATTGCACGTCGCCCTCGGCGCCTGGTCACCGTTTCATCACGTATGCGAGTCGCGGGTTGGGCCTGTCGTCAAAACTTTTTGTGGGTGGCGGCGTCGTTCAGAAGGCAGTTCGCGTCGTGATCGGGGTTGTCATTTTGTGCGGCGCTGGCACAGCGAGTGTAGCTTCATGCGGCGTAGCGGGTTCAGCGTCTTTATGGGGCGTGGTCGGTGGAAGATCTTCGGCGTTTCGCTCGTGAGCAACCTCACCTCCAGAGGTTGCTGTCTTTAGTTTCCCCTACGGGCGCTGGGAGACCATCCTCGTGCCGCGGCTGCGTAGCTACGGCGTGGCGACGCTAAGCGCGAGGTTGATGGCGATGGTGACCGCGAAAAACGGTTCGGAGTGTACTCCTCTCGACGCAGGTACTCCTCGATTTCCTGCGGACATTGGCCGAAGCGTAGTCGTGGGGCGTTAACAGAAAATCCTCGAAGACCGATACGTCGGTACGGGCAGTGACGAAGAATATGGCCGGCCTCACCGGTGTGGAAGCACAACGGCCGGTTGTCGGAAGCCCTCCAGGCTTCGCACTTCCTGGGGCTTGAGCGTCGCTCCTAGGCTGGGCGGGCGGGGGCAAGGAGGCGGTGTTCGGGAACAAGTCGTTCATGTCGGAGAGGAGGTTGAGGCTGTCGTTGGGGCTGAGGAGTGCGTACTGCAGCAGAGTAGGTCACGGCCTGGGGTTCTGTTGCCGTCGCTGTGCCAAGTGCCTGTTGCACTTCTTTCCGTACCACATCCAGAGAGTCGCTGCTTGCGGCTGTAGGGAAGATGCAAGTAATCGGCGTAGCTCCTCGCGGACGATTGCGCGGATAACTTCCCGCAAGTTGTTGTTTGTGGTGGTCGTCTCCGGATGGATTGCACAGAGAGAAGGGCGGTTGTACTGCCGAGCCCGGACGTCGAGGGTCTTCTCGATCATGCACGCTTCTTGAATGAAGTCGCCGACTGTTTTTGGCGGCTGGCGGACGAGGCCGCCAAAGAGTTGTTCTTTTACGCCGCACATTAAAAACTGAACTTTCTTTTCCTTGGTCATCTGAGGGTGAGCGCGGCGAAACAGGTCCTTCATCTCTTCGGCGTAACATTTCGCGATACATGGGAGAAGCCGGTTGTGCGCATGCGCTGTTGCCATGGCAGCCGAAGAGGAGCAAAGTGCGGCGTGCGCTTCGCCGCTGCCGCGGCTACGTGCCCACTCCACCATAAAAGTCGAGCGTGACACCACGCGGATGAGCAGTTGTGCGCATGCGCTGATACCATGGTAACCAGAGAGACCCCACAGCTGCGCCCACGTCTTCGTCGCCGCCTCGCCGCACGCCGCTCTATTACCGGAACCCCGCGTCGCATGTGCAGTATTGCGTATAAAAGGCGGAGATGTGGTGGGCGTCTGTATCACAACGTTTGACATGCATGCAGAGAATGAGAGCCCAGCCGCTGCTGAACGGCGGTATACACTAGAGAAAATTAACTCTTTCGATCCTATGGTTGCCGCCTGGCACTTGGCTTGAACCAAATAAGAACGCTGGAGTCTGTGTGTACATGAAACAAAGTATCACAGCTGTCAGACGTCTCGCTTCGATCGCGGTGAGTAATGTTGAAGTCTGCTGTGTCCAGCTTCTGGAAAGCGGCATTATCATCCAAGGAGTCTACGTGGCACCGGGAACATCTGTCAAGCAGACGATTGATGTGGTTGCCACGTGTATACCAGCCTGCGGCACGGTTTCACAGTTGTGTGTGACTTTGGGTGATTTCAACAGGAAACAGGACTCTTATTTAGTGTATGAAATAAATGTTTGACTTTACTCTAGCTTCGGACCCTTACGTCCAGACTACACAATGGGGAACTAGTACAGAGCTTGTATACTAAAGAGGCTCTACCAAATCGAAATACAGTATCGACATAATTGAGAGCGCTGCATGCTACTTCATAGATCATTGGGCCGTCTTCGTCTCTTTAAAGGAAAGTGAATAAACGGTGTGTATATCCAATGTCTCTCATTGCTAAACATACAGTGACCACAACAAGCTCAGCCAGGGAAACGTACCTCTCGCTACGTATATCCTGGCATAGCCAAGCCAAGCCACTGCCGAACTTTTTTCTTTCCTCACGACACTGGTGAATGCCTTCAAAAGTTCCTTCTTGAATAACTCACATGTTGTTAGGGATGACTCGTAGATTTCGTACCACATACGTGCTGAGCCCTCAGTGAGAAAAATACGTGTCCAATTTTTGCTCCACGAACCAACTTGTTCAATGATGCCATGCGCTCAAACTGGTCCAACCCTTCTTCGGGATCTTCGGCAAGGGATCCATTGAAACTTGAAGCACCCGCGGCTATTGCAGTACGATCGGTGTCGACATCTTTGGCGAGGTTGTGGCACTCGTAGCAGTGTATTTTTGTTGTCAGGTGCGGTGCGGCAGGGTCCCGAACTCAGGCTCTTCTCCCTGGAGACTTCGGCTGGCTCGGTGAGATGCTGGCTCGTCCTCCGGCGCAGAGCGCAGAGGGTTGGGGTCACGACTTGAAGGCGGCGTCCGGAACAAGGAAGGCTACCCAGAACCTCCACCAGATGTCACGTAGTGCTGTGTGAGGTGCACAAAAGGTCCTCGGAGGGTTTGTGAACGCGGTGCGTCGACAGTGGTGCGTCAAACAGCGGAGCGCTGCGCTTGTGTGCGTGCGAAGGGTGTGTGCGAGGCGGCGGCGATAGAGAGCGTGGCGAGCACGAGGAGCGGAGAGCTGACGTGTCAGAAAACCGAGGTGTAAAGGAAGACAGCGCAGCGAAGATCGGGTCATTCAAGCGTGGAGGTGGCAGCCGTCAGACGTAGGGTTCGTGCTGCTATAACCTCTCTTGGATCACCGACGCAAGCCTACTGTGTTCCTTGCAAGCGTGGAGGTGGCAGCCGATAGACTGAGCGTCCGTGCTGCCGAAAGGCAATCTAGGATAGCTTTCTTGAAGTCTCCGGCGTTTCGTGACGCCGTCGATGAGGCCTGGCTACGATTTTCCTGCCACTGCCAAGTTCTTCGGGCTGCCGACGGGAGGCCACCGGCGTCTCCCTGTGTTCCTCTCCGCTCCTAATACAAACAGGCTCTCTTTCGCAGCTTCCTTCGACGCAGCACCAGCGACACGTCGCAGTTCATCAACCCGCGTTCCGTCCTGCCTACAAAGCATCCCCGCTTCACCTGCGACGCTCATTACCTGGCGAACTCTTTCCTTTTATTCTGTAGTGTTGTACGCGTGCTGAGTGTTTGTTTTCCTTGTTTTCGTGTCGAATCGACTCTTTTATGCGAAGCATACTAGCCGCACAACCGAGCTCTTCCTTGCTGCGCCGCGCGCGGCCGCGTAGCTGCCACTTGACCTACATCGGCGCACCACGTGATATGACGTCACAACAGCTGTGAAAGCTGGGGCTCAACTCGTGCGCTCGCTTGCGAACGCGCAGCCTCCGCCGGCGGCCTAACTCCCGCTCCTACCGCTAGGAGATACTGACGTCACGCAATTGTATAAAACGCGACGCACTCGTTGAGTCAGTTGAGCAGCGAGATGTCGGCCAGGGAGAGGGCGGTTCGCCAGACCGCAAAGCGCAAGTTACAAAGAGCCATGGAAACGGGAGAAGAACGAGAAGTACGGCTTGCCAAGCGACGTATGCTTCGCATCCTAGGCTTAACCATAAGCTAAGCCAGGCCATTTTTTCTTTAAATTATAAATACGGCTTCGTTTTGTTTTGTTTGATCTCTTTGTTCTCTTGTCCGAACCTGCATGCGATAGCGTTCCACTTGAGAAAGTCGGGGACGCGTTACCAATTATCGCGATAATTGGCATCCACGACAGGACAAAGCCGCTGTTTTTTTCCCCGTTTTGTGGGTCCGTAAACAGAAAAGATGAGCACGCTAAAAAGTTAATTGAATTAGGCAAAGAGTTGGGGTTGAAATACGCCGAGCTGCGTTCGTGGGTTGCCGCCGAACAAGAGAAGGAACGCGCATGCAGCACGTGAAGCCGAACGTGAGGCTCCACGCGAGCGCCAAAAATCGCTAGCAGAGGCTGAAGAGCGCAAAGCACAAGCCGAACGCGAGCATGGGAAGGCGCAAGCAGAGGCTGAAGAGCCTGAAGCACGAGCTGAACTCGAGCATGCGAAATCGCTAGCAGAGGCTGGAGAGCGTAGACTGCAGCTCCAATTAAGGCTCGCAGAAGCTGGTGGGGGTAATCGAGAATCCGCACCGGGGCCTTCAGCAGCGGTTAGCCCTCACAAATTAGTTCCCCCTTTCGACGATCGCAGCGATGACTGGGATGCATACCTCAAGCGTTTTGAGCGTATCGCAGAAGGGCACAGCTGGTCCAGGAAAAAATTGGCTACAGCACTCCATGTGTCTCCGTATGTAAGAAATCGGAAGGCTTTGGTAAATTAGGTCCTGGAATAGTCAATGACGAGGTTGCCAGTGAAAAGCATGAGGTCGAGGGCCCAAAATGGGTGTTTGCTGGAAAGGAAGTTTCCAGACGAAGGAGGGAAAGTACTGCTTTAAGCGTTCGTCCCACGAGGTTCACCAAGGAAATGTTAGAAGCAGAAAAAAGAGACGACGAGTCATTGAAGGTGTGTTGGGTGAAAGTAGGGAAGTTCCATGGCAACCACGGCACTTCGCACTCGTATTCTGTCGAAAAGGGTTCGCTGCATCGCCTCTATCATCTCGCCTCTTGCCGAGAGATTAGACAGGTAGTGCTTCCAAAGTCTTGTAGATCACAGGTGTTGAGCCTTGCCCATGATAGCCCGTTGGCGGGGCATCAGGGCAGTAAGAAGACTATAGATCGAGTTCTGGAAGAATTCTACTGGCCGGGAGTGCAACAGGAGATTAAGAGGTATGTCAGGTCGTGGGACACCTGCTAAAGGACGTGCCCGAGAGGCAAAGTAGGGAACGCTGCTTTGGGACGCATGCCTCTTATAGACACACTATATGATCGCGTCGCTGTCGCTATTGTCGGTCCGCTTTCGCCCACGTCGGTGAAAGGGAATCGATATATTCTCACTCTCGTCGATTTTGCCACGCGGTATCCCGACGCCATCGCTCTGCCAAAGATAGATTCAGCAACCGTGGCAGAAGGTTTGGTGGAGATATTTTCACGGATAGGTTTTCCGAGAGAGCCTTTTTGTGAAAAGGGCACCTTTTTCATTTCTGAAATGATGAGCGAGCGCAATGATCTCTTGGCGGTGAAACATCTCAGCACGACCCCTTATCATACAATGTGCAAAGAAATGGTGGAGAAATTTAACGGCACGCTCAAGGAGATGCTGCGGAAGCTCAATCAGTAGCAGCCCAAAACATGGGTTCATTATATCGCTCCGCTTTTGTTCGCATACAGAGAGGTGCCGTAGGCGAGTCTGGGGTTTTCTCTATTTGAGTTGATATTTGGACGACATGTGCGAGGACCGCTCGCAGTCCTCAGAGAGCTCTGGACCAGAGAAGAGCTGGAAGAAAACACGAAGACGACATGTGGTTACGTTCTCGATCTAAGAGAACGGCTCGAGCCAACTGTGAGAGCGGCACATCAAAATTTGTTGCGTGCCAACAGTCTCAGAAGAGATACTATGACAGGAGCAGCAGCAAGCGGCAGCTAAGGGTTGGAGATCGTGCCCTCATTCTTTTGCCGAGTAGCCACAGTAAACTCCGGATGCAATGGAAAGGTCCATTCGTGGTTTCTGAAAAAAAAGAACGGCGTGGATTATTGGATCGACTGGGGCCATCATACTAAGAAGCTATTCCACATTAATATGCTCAAACGGTTCGAAGAGCATGCGGCCCAAGAGACAGTGCAGGCGTCATCGTTCGTCGTAATCGAAGAAGGTGACTCAGAAGAACAACCGCCTTCGCTTAGCACGGACCACGGTAAAGGAATTGAAGCTGTTCGCAACGCTCGCTGGAGATAAACAGCAGGAGATCTGGAGCTTACTTGACACGTATGCAGGGATCATTTCCGAGATTCCCGGGAAGACAAATCTTGTGGAGTGCCAACTCAGGCTATCGACTTGTGAAAGCTCTTATACCGCGCAGTACCCGCTGCCTTTTGCCATGAAGCACATTGTTGAAAAGGAGATAGACGAGATGATCAAATTAGGAGCCATTGAACGTTCAAAATCGCTATACAATTCCCCCTTGTTCTGATTAAAAAGAAAGACATCTATCGAACTTGGATCGACTTTCAACGCATCATTGATGTTCTTGTGTCTGATGCGGCGCCCTTTCCAAGACCACACGTAATATTTACCGAAGTTGGAATCAAGGTGTACTTTTTAAAATTTGACCTTGTTAAAAGCTACTGGCAAGTACCCTTGGAGGAAGCCTCGAGACCGAAAACAGCGTTCGCTACCCAATCCGGTCACTATCAGTTCGTCTATATTCCCTTCGGCATTAAGACAGGGCATTCTTCAAGCGCCTGAAGCGGATTGCATTACAAGGCATGGACAATGTCGTTAATTACATCGACGATGTTCTCGTAGCGACCTCTACCTGGGAAGAACATCTTTTTACTTTAATCCGGCTATTTAGCAGGGTGCGCGAGGTCGGCCTCAAGATCAAGCCGCAGAAGAGCGAAATCGGAGCCACTACATTCTCTTTTCTTGGACACCATCTTGGAGAAGGACCATGCGACCATTGAAAATAGTGGCGGAAAAGCTTTTTAATGTATCGCTTCCAAAGACGAACAAGCAAGTGCGTTCCTTCTGAGGGCTTGCCGGATACTACCGCGATTTCATCCCTGGCTACGCGTACGACAAAGTCTATCCGCTCGTGGAGATGACACGCAAAAGTGAACGCAACCTTATCTCTTGGACACCACAGCGGCAAGTCACTTTTGACGACCTCAAGAACGCATTAATCTCCAGGCCCGTATTAAGGGCTCCAATTCTCAGTAAGCAGTTCGTGCTTCGCACAGATGTTTCCAAGGTCAGCACGGGCGCCGTTCTGCGGCAGGAGCATGATGGAATCCTCCACCCGGTATCATATGCGAGTCGACAGCTGTTACCTCGGGAATCTCGCTATTCAGCGATTGAACGCGAGTGTTTGGCGATAGTCTGGGATATTGAGAAACTCTACATTTTCTTGTACGGGACGTTCTTCATCATTCAAAGTGACCACCAAGACTTGCAGTATTTAACAAAGGGAAAGCACTTGAAAAGCAAGGTACTGCGTTGGAGCCTAACATTACAATAATAATAATAATAATTGGTTTTTTTGGGGGAAAGGAAATGGCGCAGTATCTGTCTCATATATTGTTGGACACCTGAACCGCGCCGTAAGGGAAGGGATAAAGGAGGGAGTGAAAGAAGAAAGGAAGAAGAGGTGCCGTAGTGGAGGGCTCCGGAATAATTTCGACCACCTGGGGATCTTTAACGTGCACTGACATCGCACAGCACACGGGCGCCTTAGCGTTTTTCCTCCATAAAAACGCAGCCGCCGCGGTCGGGTTCGAACCCGGGAACTCCGGATCAGTAGTCGAGCGCCCTAACCACTGAGCCACCGCGGCGGGGCCTAACATTACAAGAGTATACCTTTCGTGTAGAGTACATGAAGGGCTCCAAAAACGTAGGCGCCGATTACATGAGTCGTTTGTAACTTACTGGAGGGTGATGCCCAATTTACAGTGCTACTATCCCGTGTGCTTCCAACGGTTACCTGCGCAAATGTAGTCTAGGAGTGCCTAAGAGTTGTTTTCAGTTTTCTTTTTCCGGTTATGAGTCGTTCAGTGTGTAAATGTTAACATTTATAATACAGACGTGTGAAAAGTGTGTGTCTATTGATTTGTAAGGTTTCTATAGTTTCTCTTATGCCAGATATATAATGCTGGGCCCCATGTTCTCTGTGAGTGCGTCACTATGTGCCTCCATGTGCCAGGGTGTGAAGTGCCTTCGGTGACTTGAACGGCGTCTAACTTGTCCGTTTACCACATGAACATTAGTGTTGTGTGCACCAACTTCAGTTTTTTCTATGTGGAAAAACTTGTTCGAAGGGGTGGGGGGGGGGGGCATTTGTGAGGTGCACAAAAGATCCTCGGAGGATTTGTCAACGCGGTGCGTCAACAGTGGTTCGTCGGACAGAGGAGCGCTGCGCGTGCCAGCTCAGCGTTTCGCGTGTGCGCGTGCGAAGGCTGTGTGCGAGGTGACGGCGATAGAGAGCGTGGCGATCACGAGGAGCGGTGAGCTGACCTGTCAGAAAACTGAGGTGTAAAGGAAGACAGCGCAGCGGAGATCGGGTCATTCAAGCGTGGAGGTCGGAGCCGTCGGACGTTGGGTCCGTGCTGCCGTGACCTTCCTTGGATCCCCGACGCAAGCCTACTGCGTTCCTTGCAAGCGTGGAGGTGCCAGCCTATGGACTGAGCGTCCGTGCTGCCGAAAGCCACTCTAAGATAGCTTGCTTGAAGCCTCCGGCGTTTCGTGACGCCGTCGATGAGACCTGGCTACGATTTTCCTGTCGCTGCCAAGTTCCTCGGGCTGCGGGCAGAAAAACACCGGCGTCTCCCTGTATTCCTCTCCGCTCCTAATACCAACAGGCTCTCTTTCGCCGCTTCCGTCGACGCAACGCCAACGGCACGTTGTAGTTCATCAACCCGCGTTCCATCCTGTCTACAAGGCATCCCCGCTTCACCTGGGACGCTCAGTACCTGGCGAACTCTTTCCTTTTATTCTGCAGTGTTGTACGCGTGTTGAGTGTGTGTTTTTCTTGTTTTCGTGTCGTATCGGCTCTTTTACTTTAAATTATAAATACGGCTTCGTTTTGTTCTGTTTGATGACTTTGTTCTCTTGTTCGAACCTGCACGCGATAGCGTTCCCCTTGAGAAAGTCGGGGACGCGGTACCAATTATCGCGACTTGGTGACTGCAGTCCGGGGAGCAGAACGACAGCGAAAATGGTGTGTAAACAACTTTTTATTTGGGCTGACTTGTGCCCAGAATGGACTGAATCACTCGGCTGCAGCGGCGTAGCAACAAGCGTGCTCGGCGGTCATCGAACAGAACCGCCGCCGCTGTCGGCCGTGCTCAATTTAAAGCTGATAGCGAACTTTCGAGATAAAGCGTGCAAAGTTACTAGAACATTCTGGAACTACGTAGAATGAGCTCTGCCTGGCTGCGATCAATCGAGATAAATCTGGTCGCGCGTCTTGCGTCGCAAACAAAGGGATAAAGCGGCATGGCGGCAGATTTGAAGAATGAACAAACACTGCAAAGATTCATCAGTAGTACCCTATATTCCCCAGAGAACACAAAAAACGAAGAATTGCCAACAATGCGAACTCGCACACTATACGCACCTGAGAATATATTCGTGTACTTGTGTTGTGAAAAGAGAGAGAGAAAAAAAGAACGCCTTCAGCTATGTGGGATGTCTGAGCTTTGCTGCACAGGACTTTATTGTCAAATACCACACGACTAGTGCGCCTTTATGTGTCCCTGAAAATTGCGCGGTGGACCCGCAATATGCCATCGCGTTTTGTGGCTTCTGTACACTGCGACCGTCGAGACTGAATTTTTTAGGTGGCCCTTATTGGCCGATGCCGACAGGTAGGAGTACAGACGGGCAGAGTTAGGAACACGCTCCCCACTACTATGAAAATCATTAAGAATTGAGGCTCGCGAGCGCAAACAGAGCGCAAACCGGTGCCAACTTCAATCATTCCTTTCAAGTAAAAGTGGTTGGCGCGCAAAAGTAGGTTGGAGAATATTTTTCGTGCACATGAAACATCGCGGTCTACTGTGACTCTTGTAGTGCCGAGTAGTAAGTTTTCTTGGGACTACGAATTCTGAATAATATGTACAGCTGTAGAGCTTCCGGTCAATTAATTAGCAGTTTTCAATCGTAAAAATAAATACTAACTCGGCATGCAGTACTTTTAGATTATTTAGTATGCATTTTATGGCAGAAAATGCGTTTGAATGAATGCTAGCATAGAGGATATACTATAGCACAGAGTAAAGTAGAAATTAGCGCAGCATTTTTTTGCCCCTTCCGCGTTACAGGAGCCAGCTTTAGCTCTGAGAAAAAAAACCAAAAAAGGTACACAGGGCATGGGTCAGTTGTCAACTGATGTACGTTTAAAACTTACTGGAGTTTTTACAGGTTTGTGGCTTGCTGCCCGCACATGGCACAATAATCCGGAGAAAGCAGGATACCATATTTACAAAAAAGGAGTGAGCACTATACAAAGAACTGAACACACATCTGTCGAGCTGTCCATGCTCTCCCGAACTAAACTTTTTATCAACCTGTCTAACCCGCCGCAGTCGCTCAGTGGTTAGGGCGCTCCCGGGCTCGAACCCGACCGCAGCGGCTGCGTTTTTATGGAGGCAAAACGCTAAGGCGCCCGTGTGCTGTGCGATGTCAGTGCACGTTAAAGATCCCCAGGTGGTCGAAATTATTCCGGAGTCCTTTCTTTCTTCTTTCACTCCCTACTTTATCCCTTCCCTTGCGGCGCGGTACAGGTGTCCAACGATATACGAGACACATACTGCGCAATTTCCTTTCCCCCAAAACAATTATTAATTATCAATTATCAACATGTCTGTGAGCCAGTAACAGTAGTGCGGTCTCAAGAGGAATGCTCGCCTATCTTACTTCCTCTTCCTAATAAAGAGGAGCTTCTAGTGTTTGGGTAGCGATGAAGTAGTTGTCTTCTGTTGGGCTGGAACATACCCACTGAAGTTTATTTAAAGTGAAGTTCTGTTTTATCGGTGCGCCGGTATTGTTCACGTGCTCTTTTTGTATCCTGTTTAATGAAGTCGTTCACAGTCTACAAGGCTGCATAAGAGTTCTTCTGTTTTCAGCTTGTGGGAGTAATAAAAGAATACATTATTGCAAAAAATATCTGGAGGTCATCGAAAACAAATGTGATGGAGTGAAGCCCTTGCCATGCAGCCGCTACACATTCAGGTGTGCGTGTGCGGCAGATTTCTACCGAAATGATGACGGAAACTGCGTGAAGCATGAAAATTGCGGTAAGTTGCACACTACAATTCTAAAAGTACCTTATTCACTGTAATGCACACAATCGAAGAACAGACTTTCTGAGTGAGAACTGTATCGAATGATCAGGAGGGGCCTTTTTAACCACGCGCACTGCATTTAACTGAATCAGGCTAGTTTCTTTTTGCGTAAAAAAATCAGTTTGAGTCCTTGAATGTTCAACTTACAGAGCACAGGTTCATACTGCCTTCCTCATTGATACCTCCAAGCCTGATGGAATGTTCGCGCATACTGCTCCACTAATGTCAGTGCATGATGAAAAGTAGCCTGAGGGGAAGAAGAAACGCAGACGGGACAAGGCTAACAAGTGATAACTCTCAGCTGTAGTTTATACTTTACTGTAGTTTATACAGCAATTAATACTTGTCAATTTGAAAAACACTAACAAGCATGGATATCCCGAAAACTGTAATCCAAAGGTGAAATGCACTGCAGTGCAGCACGCGCAACTCAAGGTGTTGGAAAAGTGGAATTGACAAAACAGAGCAATCTACATCGGCAATAGTTCAAGAAGGAAGGCAAGAAATCCAATTCGCCTATGCCATGCGAACTAAAGGCTAGATGGTGCAAAGATACCGACACTTCCATATGTGATATGCCTTCATGATTTCTTAAACAAGCTTTTCGCGGTGTCTAAAATTGACAGTCGTTCTAGAAAACACTGGTGCATACTTTGTCTGCGTTGAGTGGCGTGCCTCTGCGCCGGCCTTAGTCGCCTGTATAGTTCAGATACCACAGTAGCTGAGATCAAATATATCATTAGCAAAAAGCGCAATCGTTAGCCAATTTTTTTTCTGCTAGTTTACATGCATGTCTATGCTCAGAAAGGTTTCCATGCTGGTCGATGGCTTCCGCCATGCAATGTTGTCGATCAAAGTTTATTTTGTGAATTCCACCTCTTCCCCAGTGAGTGACACCTGCTGCGTTGCAGTTAATTTCACGCTTGGATTACGGCTTTCGAGGCTTCCTTACTTGTGTTGCGTTTTGCAGAATTTCACGCATATTTTGCGTGCATCCCGCTCTGAACCATCGTTGAGAGTTATCTCTCGTCTGCATTGACTAGTCCGGGTGCTGTTTTCCCTTCGGGCAATTTATCATCATGTACACTCTTGATCAAAAGCCCTCAGGCCAAAGACGTTTTGCTTGAGCAACATAATGGAGCTATCACGGCATCATTAAAGGCCAAAGGACCTTGAAAGGCTAGCAGAACGTTTCTACACGCAGCAGAGAAGCTCTCTGCTTGACGTTTGCTTTGAATGATCCGCTACTCGGGGCGTTCAAGGAACATTATTTCACGAGAAGGGAGCGGTGTGCCCCGAAGACTTTTGTCGGGGTGTGTACCTGAACCAACTCGTCCAAATTCCGCCCAAATTCTTCGGGCACCCCATAGTTCCGGCCAACATTTTCCAGGCGCTCCGCTAGCAAAGCGCGCGGGCGCGCCAGGGATCGGCGCGGCCGATACAATCTCCACTCATTC
This sequence comes from Amblyomma americanum, assembly GCA_030143305.2. Taxonomy (NCBI): domain Eukaryota; kingdom Metazoa; phylum Arthropoda; class Arachnida; order Ixodida; family Ixodidae; genus Amblyomma; species Amblyomma americanum. The sequence goes on along the minus strand of JARKHS020011700.1, from coordinate 58,883 downwards.
GATGGCGTTGCAGTTGCTCTACGATGGGCTCGCGCGCGTCGTCTCCTGCTCTTTACATGAGGCGGCACGTAAGGAGACGGCGGCTCGCGTGCGTACAAAATTGTAGTTAAAGTATACAAATGTACTTTTCGCCTTAACCTCTTTTAGATCACTGAAATCAGTCGTTTTAGTAGCATTTATAACCAAAATATTAACCGAGCGCGCTAGAGATGCGTTGGCAAAAGAGTGTTAGCAAAGCAAAAGAGTGCTTTGAAACAATATCGCTTTACAAGAAGATATTTCGCAACTGCCATTCCCATAATATTTACATCTTGAAGTGCTAAAGAGGCGAAAGCTGCTGAACTGAAGAGAGCATTAGCTTCAAAAAAAAAATTCCGGGAAAAACCGGTCATTGCCATTAAGTGCCGAGGATGATTACGATTCTTCCTAATGCGAAATTTCAACGCGATAATGTAGGCGTTTAGGCTCTATAGGCTTATTGTTTTGAATAATAATTGAATAGTAGCATTAGTTGATGAAGACGACGATTTGCAATGCACAGCGCATGAAATGTCTATATCAGTGTGATAGCACTACTTTTTGAAGACTACGACGATGTGCCATGCACAGCGCGAGTGTGTGTTTCAGTTTAACACAAGGACGATTGGCTTCAGTGAATTCTCAGTGTGCGCTATCTAATGACCCCCCAACTTGATCACAAATCCTTTTACATGATTTTCCTGCTCGGACTGAACAGCCTGTGGAAACCGCGCATGCTGGACCGGAATGCTGAGCCTGTCGTCTGCCCCAGCGCACATTTCGGCCCGATGGTGCGCCAGCTTAAAGACACTTGCGAAGACAGTGGCTATCAACCGGACTGGTTCCCGTTATCGATGTCTTGTCTTTCCTTGCCACCGTTTTAGTTGTGATAAGCGGTGTGTTTTAGTTATGTGGTGTTGTGTCTCCATTTAACTTGCATACAAACCCGTGTATTAAATACCACGCTGAAAAGAAAGAGAGAGAAACACGAACGGAAAGGCAGGGAGGTTAACTAGGCAGCGCCCGGTATGCAACCCTACACGTGGGAAGGAGAACGGAGGGAGAGATAGAAAAAGGAGAGCAAAAGGAGATCACTTTTCCACATGTCTTTTGGCCATTACATGCTAGGTACACAGGGCGCACACTGATAGATCACAACATTGCACCCAGTCCTGAGTCCTTCAATAACTTGAAAAGTGCCTTCAAAGGTGTCCTCTGCGATGAAGGCTTACTCCAAGGACCCATAATCTTGGCTTCAGTAAGGGGCCGTGGATCTAAACAGTTGAGTGTTGCAGCCAGGAGTGCACGCTCCCGATGAGACCGAGGGCAGTTACAAAGAAGGTGTTCTATAGTCTCGTCGCATCCACGGATCTCACACGCAGGAAAGTCTACCATTGCGATTAAGTGGGAGTAGGCATTTGTGAACGCCTCTCCCAGCCACAGGCGACACAACAGCGTAGCATCGCAGCCAGAGAGGCCGGACGGAGGACTGAGTTGAAGTAAGGGGTTTAGGCGGTGCAGACGGCATGCGGAGTTTCCAGGAGAAGACTATGACGCTAATATCCCATTACGGTCAAGCATGCGCAGATGTCTTGCGGAGTCCGCTCTTGACAACGGTATCTGAATAATGTTGGCACTGCTGTCAGCTGATCGATCTTCAGGGTCAGCTGCGTCGTTTCCGAAAATGCCACGGTGTCCCGGTATCCACTGGAAGACGATGTCATGACAGTCTTCCTGCGCCTGGTGTTGGATATGTCTTAATTCAGCTACGAGTTCGTCGTGATCGCCATGGCGTAAAGCAGAATTAAGACATTGTAGGGCTGCTTTTGAGTCGCAGAATACAGCCCATTTGCGGGGAGCTTGTGCACCGATGTACTGCGCGGCCACACGAAATGCTGCCAATTTTGACCCGGTGGAGGTTGTCCGATGCGAATTTTGCTGCTTAATACTGGTCTGTCACGCGGGAATGACCACGGTGTAGGTTGAACTTTTACTTGAGGCCGAACCATCTCTATACACATAAGTGCGGTCACTATATGCGGCGTGGCGTAGGAAGAGTGTCAATTTTTTAACGGCCGGTGTCGATAAGTTCGATTTTTTGGTTAAGCCTGGAATTTTAAGGCACACACATGGCTCCCTCAGACACCAAAGCGCAGAGGAAGGCCGTGCTGCCGGGGTGAACTGTAATAAAATGGACGACTGGTGGGCTACTACAGCCTTTGAAAACACTGCGTGTGGTCTTTGAACCGCCACTGACACAAGGTCGTGCTGGGGAATCCTGGTTAGATGACGTATGTGGATCCGCAGGGTGTCAAGGGTTATTTACGTCGAGAGTGGGTAGTCCTGGGCAATAGCAATGGTAACTACTGTTGATGCGCTGTGAGGGAGACCCAGACATGTGCGAAGCACCTGACCTTGTATATTCTGGAGGGAACGCAAATTCGTCTTGCATGTGCTTTAGAGCACTGGTGCATTATAACGCAAAAATCCCGAAAAGAGTGCTCTGTACAGCTGCAGCATTGACAGAATCGACGAGCCCCATAATTTCCGCCAAAAAATCTGAGCAGATGTGTGATAGAGATTAGCTTTTTCTTTACAAAGCTGCAATGCAGGCTCCATGATAAATTCCGGTCTACGATAATTCCTAAAACGATGAGAAGCACGATAGGCAATGGCATGGCCGTCAATTCGTAGCGAATTACGAGTCATACGTTTGCACGTAAATGCCACTATAGCGCACTTCTCGGCTGACACGGTCCGACCTTGCTGTCGGAGATAGGAGGACGTTATGGTTGCTGCCCTCTGAAATCTTGCTCGCACCTGAAGACGCGTCACGGAATAGGCCCAGATGCAGATGTTGTCGGCACACATAGAGATATGGACGGTATTGGGTAGGTGCTCCGGGAGTCTAGTAAGAGGTCGATTAAACAAAGTAGGACTAAGCACTCCGGCCTGGGGAATGCCCCGGTAGATGTCATGCACTGGAGTGGAGCAATCTTCACACATACTAAGAAATGTCCTTTTGGTCATATAGCTTTGGCTCCACCTATACATCCGTCCACCGATTCCAACCGCCTCTTACGAATCAAGGATGGCCTCATGTGTGCCGTTATCGTATGCCCCTTTGGCATCAAGAAAAAGTGCCGCGCGCATGCGCTTCTGGCATTTCTGGTATTGAACTGTAGACACAAGATCAATGACGTTGTCTATAGAAGAACGACCCCGTCGGAAACCCGCCATCGCATTAGGATACGCGTTATTGTATTCAAGGTACCACTCAGGACGCGCCAGAAGCGTTCTTTCCATGAATTTTCCCACACAACTGGCCAAAGCTATTGGCCTATATGATGACAGGTCGAGCGGAGATTTTCCTGGTTTTAGTAATGGTATAATGCGACTGGATTACCACTGTGGAGGAACAACTCCGTCTTGCCACGAGTGATTGTAAAGGCTGAGTAGCTCTCTACGCGCATTGTGGCCAAGATGGCACAGCGCAGCTTGTGTAATGCCGTCGGGCCCTGGTGCGCACCAATGCTTACTTTCTGCAAGGGCAGCATCAAGCTCCTCACGAGTAAAGATAACTTCCATCGCTGAATCCCGTGATGCAGGAGGAACACGCTCGGAACCCGAGATAGTCACTGCACCCGCGATTACCCTACAGAAGTCAGTTGCAACTTCAATCTGGTGACGGTTTTGATGTAGAGCCAGCGCATAGAATGGCTGTCTATGCTGGGAAGCGTTCGAAGCCCTCGCACTGTCTGCCAAATGAGGTACATGGGCTTTCTAGGATCCAGAGATTGACAGAAGGACTTCCAGTGCTGTTCCGCCAGCGTGCCCATTCGTCGCTTGATTTTTCTCTGCAAACGACGCTCCTCTTTGAGGTCCCTTAAGCATTTGGTCCGTCTGTAACGTCTTTCTGCACGCCGACGAATAGCACGAAGGTGGTATAATTCGATGTCAAATTCGGTGCGCATTCTAGTTGACGTGAGGTAGCCTCTATCAGCCTTCATTGCTGTTGCTATATTGTCCTCCAAGCTGGAACTTAGGGCTTCTTTGCACGCCTCATTCATTCGAGTTTTAAATGCCGTCCAATCGATGTGCGCGTGTTTGCTGGGCCGGACGCCCCAAGACCTGGAATCTTGAGGTAAATGGGTATGTGGTCACTCCCGTGGGTCTGAACATCACAAAACCACTGGACACGCCGGCGCAGAGACCGCGATACTAGTGTCAAGTCAGACAACGGCTGTATGAACTGCCTCGAAGGTATGTCGGGCTGCTGTCATACATTACGTAAAGTTCATTTTCTAAAGCGAATAAGGCCAGATTCCTCTCTCTGGCGTTGATTATAGGAGTTCCCCACAGTTGGCGGTGGGCGTTAAAATCTACGCCAATAATCCAAGGAGCACGGGTTGCCTCCATAATTGTCTTCAGCCTCTCGCAGTCCAATTGAGGTGAGGGGGAGACATGCGCCGCAATCAGTGTGAACCCTATGGATCCTCTTTTTACTATGAGACGCACGTACTTATTGTCATTGTGGGGTTGAACTGGGCAGCCAACGTACGTTATGTCGGTGCGGGTGTAGACTAGAACTTTGCTGCGCTCCCCGCATTTCGGAGCAAAGAAGGGCTCGTACCCGGAAAGCCTGATTGCTTGAGAGAAGTTAAGTTCGCAGAAGACTAATATCGGGAAGTGGTTGTTAACAACATATTGCCGAAAACTTGAGATTCTTGACTTTAGGCCACTTGAGTTCCACTGGAAGACCGCAGCGCCCCTGACTTCCTCACGAAACGTGGAAAGCTGGCCAGTCATTCCGTTTTAAGTATCTTGTAATGCTGGAACGAGGGTGTCCAGCACCAGTAAGACGCTTCGAGCGGTTGACGATTGTAGGGCCTGTATTAGAGGGCGAATAGCGTTGACCACCGTCCTAGCGATCACGACGACTTGGCGATCTCGCTCTGGGAGCCCTTCTCTAACGACAGGTGAGCTCGGCGATGGGAGCTTGCGCTGAGGAGGCTCAGCAGGACGTAACGGCGAAAGCGCTGGCCAATCATCCGCACACGAAGAGGTCTGATTATCATTGGCTATTTTTCGCTGACTGGACACATTTGGACGTGGCGGCACGGGAGGAGGTTGAGAAGGAGGTGCCGTGGGCGCGTCCGTGTGGTTGCTTATTACAATAGACTTTCTTGAGTTCTTCTTACGGCCAGAACACCTTTTCCGAGCAGTCTCGGCAGCTTCACTGTGCGTAGAATTGTCCCGAGCCATTTGCTTTAGAATGTGTGGGGTTGAATTGGGGAGATATAAATAGTTTCTCCTCGCTTAATCGCGGCTGAAACAGTTCGAAACCGCCAGACACCACCCCCTGATCGCGTACGCTAGCGAGCGCTCGCCGACCACGGCAGGCCTTGCTCTGAGCGAAGAAATGAATGACTCCTTGGCTGACACACACTGGCATTTATTGCTACAGCAACAATAACGTCAGCTAGCAACAAGATATGCTAATGAATCGAGGTCGTCAGACCTAGCAGCAATGTACCGAGCGAATGTTCGCCCGCGCTAGGGAAAAAGGCCGCACGGGACGAGATACGGGAACCAGTCTTCCCGCCGCTTCCTCGCCCCGCTGGCAAAGAGCGGAGCCGCGAGCGACACGTCCACTCACGCCGACGATCCCCGCCAAACCTCATGCCCTCTCTCGCGCGCTGGCTGCAAGCAGTCTCTCGCGCTGCAACGCTGGCGCCCTCTCTTGCCAGTTAATGTAACTGACAAGGGAATGTGTTCCTCGAGGCGAGGCTGCTGCTGCACGGTGCCTCGCGGGAAAGCAAACAGAGTTGACTGCAGGGCAGGTCCCCACATCCCCGCAACCTTAAATAGACCCACGCGCCTGAAAGTACATGCTATGGAAGTGTCTCCTGGTCTTCATGCGCTTGAGGCAGGTCTTGCAGCGGAGGTCACGCCATCAACGTCCACGCAGACTTCCGCTGTGTTCCGAAGGCGGCGTGAAGGTCTCCGCTGGGACGACTCACATGACCCGCAGACTACCGTGTCTGCAGGCCTGCGAATAGAAGGCCGGAGGGAAAACTGCTAGCCAGGCCGGGATTCTGCAGTAGTCGCCAGGGCCGCAGCAGCTGGAGGTGACTGCTGACTGGCCTCGCCACAGCTGCCCCGGATGGATGCGGCGAACAGGATACAGGCCGCTCCGTTGCAGCAGGTGGCAGCGAGACGATGTGCACCGGACAGCAAGCCTTGGTGGCTCCACCGGATCTGCAAAATTGCTGAAACGCTCTCGGCGTGCCTTTAACGTAGGTCACGAGGGGGGGGGGGGGAACGGCATCCGCAAGGGCCTCGTGGCACAATGCCTTCCTCGCTAGCAAAACGTGTCGGGCGGCTGTGCAAACGCAAAGTTCGAGTGAACAAAGCCCTTTCTTGAGTTTAACGAGACTGTTCAGTTCGTGCAATGTTGCAAAAAAATACGGGCGAGCAGCAAAATGCGCCCCCTGTCAACAACATGGTTCGTTGGTCGTGTATCTTCTGACATGGTGCAGGCAGCTCCGAAAAGTATTAGGCCTGACTACCACTGACAACGACCGTGACCACAACGAATACCCGACAAAGGTTACGTGCGCACAGCCGCGAAGAGACGTCAGCTTTGTGAGGTGGTCCAACCCCGCTCATTGCCCGAAGCAGCTTCTGAGCAGTCGGCGCCCGCCGCATCGGACGGTGTCGGAGTGACCGGTGCCGAGCTGCAATACCAGCGAGCTCGTAGCGGCACCCGTGGCCCCAGGCCACCCGGCTCCCGGAGCCACGACTCCCAGAGAGGAAACAGAGACAGTAGAGAAAATATATACAGAAACTCGGACCACCCACGCGGCTTCCGTACTTGTTTCGGGCTCGGCAACTCCGCGGGCGCTAGGCGTCACGCACCCTCGATGCGGATCAAGAGGTTCTCGTGAAGTAACTACAGGGAAAACTTGACGAAAAACGTGCTGAGCGTGTCGAAAAGTTTCAACATACTGCAGCACAATACACCTCGCGCTCAAGAAAGCATGCCGCAGGTCCTAGCGATCAGAATTCACTCTACGCCTAGCACTTGTCAATTCCGGACAAAGGGAGTTCCTCGAACCGAACAGACAGTCATCCAATGTTCCAAGAGCAGACCCCACGTTGGGGGCCAGATGTGGGATTCAATTGGGGAGATGAATAGTTTCTCCCCGCTTAATCGCGGCTGAAACGGTTCAAAGCTGCCCTGACCCCACCCCGCAAGTGCACACACCCGTGATCCTGGTCGGGAAATGCTGCAACCGGTCACTGACGGCGGCAAGTGGTGCTGGTGGACGAACATGCTGCCTCTTTTACGTCTCGGACAAGATTACTGGCATTCGTTTCCTGGTCGACACGGGAGCACAAGTCAGCGTCATAGCGGCCTCTTGGCCAGACCGCCGTCGCAACGAACAGACCTCCCCGCTCCGAGCGATCAACAACTCTGCCATTCGCACGTACGGCCAACGGCACCTGACGCTTAACTTCGGATTGCGCCGCACGTTTCGCTGGATCTTCATTATCGCTGCTGTCTCGCAAGCTGTTCTCGGCGCGGACTTCCTGAGTTTCTTCCACTTAGCCGTCGAACATGCAAGCTCATCGCCTTATCGAACTCAGCACGCACCTCTTCGTCAACGACGGGGCTTCGCACTCCGTCCCTGTTTTGCCGTGTGCGAAAGTTCTGGCTGATTATCGCAACCTCACAAATCCGCATACCAGAGAGTCACCGCAGAAGCACTCGGTCACTCACCATATCGTGACTTCGGGCCCTCCGGTGTTTGCTCGCCCTCGCCGTTTGTCGGGAGAACGCCTCGCTATCGCTCGCCGGGAGTTCCAACACATGCTTGAAATCGGCATAGTACGCCCATTCTAAAGCAACTGGGCCTCGCCACTTCACATGGTTCCAAAGAAATATCCGGGCGACTGGAGACCATGTGGAGATTACCGCGCCCTCAACGCTCACACTTTACCAGACCGCTATCCACTTCTTCACATACAGGACTTCATATCAAATCTGGTTGGGTGCACGATCTTCTCTAAAATTGATTTAGTGAACGCTTATCATCAAATTTCAGTAGAGCCCGCTGATATTCCGACGACGGCCATTACCACACCAGACGGCCTCTTTGAACACGTGCGGATGCCTTTTGGCTTGCGCAATGCCGCACAGACTTTTCAGCGAGCTATCAACGAGGTTATGCAAGGCCTCTACTTTCTGTTCGCTTACATCGATGATCTCCTCGTAGCGAGTTCGTCCGGTACTGACAAGAAGCTCATCTGCGCGCCCTCTTCCACCGACTGGATGAATATGAGCTCGTCATCAACCCGAACAAGTGCCTCTTTGGGGTAGCTACAATAGAGTTCCTCGGCCACCTTCACACTCCACAGTGCATTTAACCTGTCGACAGCAAAGCCAAAGCCATCCAAGATTTTGCCGCCCCCAGGTCGCTCAAAAAGCTCATAGAATTCTTGGGCCTCCTGAGCTTTCATGGACGCTTTATCCCGAAGTGCGCCTCTTTCCTGAAGCATCTGACTGATCTTTTGGCTACGAAAAAAGATTCTGCTGTGCCACTTGAGTGGACTGAGCACGCTGCCGCTGCATTTGCTGCTGCCAAGAAGGCGCTCACAAACGCCACTTTGCTCATACATCCAGTTCCTTATGCTCCACTGCGCCTCGTCATCGACGCCTCGAGCAATTCTCCACGCAATTCTCCAGCCGTACGCCTCTAGTTGGCAGCCTCTCGGTTTTTTCTCCCATAATCTGAAGCCACCTGAGGCTAAATACAGCACCTTCGGTCGAGAATTTCTTGGTTTGTACCTCGCCATCAAGCACTTTCGCCACTTTCTGGAATGCCGGGACTTTCACGTCATGTGGACCATAGCCCTTGACGTTTCCCTTCGAAAGGAACCACAGCGCCCACACTGAACTCGAGATCCGCAAACTGCGTTTTATCTCCGAGTTTACAATGGATCTCCGTCACGTCCATGGCCCGGAGAATGCTGCTGCTGATGCGCTTTGTCGTGTTAGTGCCATGGCGTCCGAATCACCAGTGGACATGGAGGAACTAGCGGCTGCATAGAGCAACGATCCAGGGCTGAGTCGTCTTCCCTCCTCATCCACGTCCCTCTGCTTCACCGAATGTCCACAGCCGCTTTCCTCCCAGTTCATTACGTGCGAGACGTCCACTGGCGTCTCGCTCCTCTACGCACCTTGGGCTTTCCGTCGCACCAATTTTGAAAAACTGCACCGCCTGAGCCACCCTGGTATTCGTGCTACGCAGAAGCTGATCACATCTCGTTTCCTTTGACCAAGCATCAATGCCGACGTCCGCCACTGGGCACGAACCTGCCTTCACTGCCAGCACGTCAAAGTTCACCGGCATGCTGTCACGCCTGCCTCTCATTTTCGGCCGCCTGACGCACGTTTTCCCACTTTCACATAGACATTGTTGGACCACTCCCGTTATCACGAGGGGCCTCTTTACTGCTCACCTGTGTGGATCGTTTCACCTGCTGGTGCGAGGCGTTGCCCATTGCTGACACTACAGCCGAGATCGATGCTTCGTCCTTCATGGCCGGCTGGGTCTCTCGCTTCGGCTTCCCGTCTGTCGTCACCAGCGACCGTGGACGACCGTTTCAATCGGCCCTGCTTTCTGCTCTTGCCAATATTCTCAGCGTTCGCCACATCCATACGACTGCCCGTCATCCTTCGGCCAATGGAATGGTGGAACGTCTGCATCGACAACTGAAGGCTGCCCTTACAACTCACCAGCCAAGGGAACGCTGGTCCCACCGCCTACCCCTCGTCCTTTCGGGCATTCGCTCGGCATTGAAGGCTGACCTCGGCAGCTCTTCTGCTAAGCTAGTCTACGGCGGTCCCCTGCGTTTCTCTGGGGATTTCTTCTCTCCTTCCTCCCCACCGTTAATCCATGACGCTTCCACTTACATCCGAGACCTACGCAACACATTTCGCCACATTACTCCTGTCACCCCTGCGGCCCATCACCCTCAGTACTGGTTCGTCAGCCAGGACCTGGCCTCCTGCACCCATGCCTTCTTCCACCGCGACCACGTCTGTCCACCCCTCACGCTGGCCTACGATGAACCTTTCCGCGTCCTCCATCGTGCGCAGAAGACCTTCATGCTAGAAGTCAACGGCCGTGAAGACGTCGTGGCTGCTGACAGCCTCAAACCAGCCTACATTGCCACTCCCCTGCCCGTCGGTCCTACAATCGCTGTCGCTTTGACTGCGCCACCATTGTGCGCCCCTTCCTCCAAGCATATCCGCTGGGCGAATCCTGTGGCTTCGCTCTAAGGGGGGGGGGGGGGGGGAGTCCTGTAGCGCCCCTCGCGCCGCGCTCGGCTCGCAGGCCATTGCACGCGGCGCCGGACAAGAAAAAGGAAGTTGGGCTAGTCCACCGCAGCGCGATGCAGCGGAAATAAACAGTTCTAACCTCAACGCTGTCAGAACCTCAGCGCTGGTTCTTCCTCGCCTTAGCTCCGACAGAAAAGATGGGAGTTTTCACCCAGGCTGAGGCTACGGATTTGAGTAGGTGCCTCAATTACTTGTTAAAATGACAATCAATCAATCTTTTATTCTTTAACACAACTGTTAAAAGAAGCAAATGAAACATGCACACGGTTGACGCAGCGGACCAGAAAATATCATTTGCGCAGCCGCGTATCATCCACGTGACGAATTTTGTCAAGCCAAACAACGCGGTGAGAAGCAGCACGGCGTGTTCCTCCAATTTTGCAGAGCCATGGAAAGGCTTTCAGTATCGGCTGAGATGAACACCGAAAATGTCAAGAACCCAAGCTCCGAGCATCCTGCACTCTCGTACCCTGGGCGTCGAGCGCACGCGAACACTGCAATGCGTAGTCCAAACCCAGGCGAACATAAATAACGACGCGCGGTTAGAAGCAGCCCTATCCAGCGCAAACGGTAGGAGGGCCAGCCAGCGCGGAGCATTTCTGCGGCAAACTGACTACAGTATGCCACCGAGAGAAGCCAATGGGCGTGTTGAGGCAAATAGAAAACAAACAAAGCTAACGGGATAGTGTCACCACCCGAGAGGAAAAAGAACGGACACGCCTCGGCGGAGGCAGTTTTCTAACTGACCCTACCTAAAACGTTGGTGGTGGCTTATAATAATTAGCCACTATGGGCGCTTCCAATCAGAATCCTGTCTTGGCTATTCGCCCAGAAACTACCTTCCTCGCTGTAAAATGACTAAGACTGACTTTGCCAATGATACGGACAAAAGAGCCAAAAGCATCAGTGGTGAATCAAAACCTATGCTGCCCCTCAAAAAGCACGAGAAACTGGACACTTAGAATTTTCGCAATCACGTTTAATTGCTGTAAAGCTGAGCTTCTTTTTCTACTGTTTCACTATAAAGCAGGGGAGATATACTTGATGAATAAATATTCTTAGCTAATATCTTCTGATTAATGCAGGAGACACTGAAGGCCTATATTTTCAGCTCATCCTTGCAGCACGTTTCAGTCCACCTGCTCGTGGCTCCTTCCAGCCACAGCGCGAGAAACCTTGGAAAAAGGAAATATAATGGAGACGGCTTGAGCTATATTCGTAGCCACGTCTCTTGGGAGCCCAACTTGAAGGGCTCTTCACTGACGCCTCTGGTCACTTCGCCGTCTCGCAAGGCTGCTTGCGTCGTTTTTAGCTGACACTTTCAATTTAAAAAACCCTTATCAGCAGCCCGAATGTCCTAAATTTCTTTGAAAAATGTCTGTGATATTCTTTTTTATTTCTCCTCTCTAATGCTTTCAATGATTTGAAAAAAGCTTTAGAATTTCCCTAGATTTTGGTAGTGTGCTTTGCATTTATTGGTTAAAAATGTAGTTCAAGAACTTCTACGGCGTTTATGAAAGGCGCTCATGCAGCGGAATAAAGCACCATTGACAACAACCTTTCCGCACCACTAAAAGCATTGGGCTGCATAAATTGCAGTTGTCATTATCATTATGACATTCTACCCCACTTTAATTGCGTATGAGCCGCTGCTGTGTTTCAGTGGCTATGGCGCTCGGCTGCTGACTCCAAAGACACGAGTTCGATCCCGGCCGCGGCGACCTGATTTCGATGGAGGCGAAATTATTGAAGCCCGTGTACTGTGCGATGTCAGTGCACGTTAAAGAACCTCATGGTGGTCAAAATTTCCGGAGCCCTTCAGTACGGCGTTTTTCATAGCCAGAGTAGCATAGGTACGTTACACTTCCTTAAGTGTTAATTATGTATAGCGTCACCATATTGAACGGATAATGTTAACGTGGAGAAGGAAAATTATAAGCACGAACAGAGGCTCACAACTGAAGCATTAACTAAGTCAGAGGTGTTGTTTGTTCTTTTTGTGCGTGAGTTTTTGCTGTGTTTTCGCTTTCCACACACGACGGAGCTAGATGCGCAATGTGAAACACAAAATGCGAAAGGTAAGATATGTACTATGTAGTACGTGCCTGCGGGAAGAAAACACACGAATCTTGACCCCACAGGCAACTGTCATGAAAAGGGCCACAGATCCTTTCGCGCGCTGATAGCAGAGCTGAAAAGCAAGGAACTGGGAAACGGGTGCTGTGCAAAGGGACAATCACTGTGCCGAATACGAACGCGTGCACGTCTGGCCCTGATATTTGAATTGAATTGAATTTATTTCTCCAGAACAACTGGAAGGATTTCCAGGCAAAAAGCTGCTTTTGCAACTTGACTGGGCCCGGAAAACCTTTACATAGCAGTGGCTTCGACATACCAGCTGATGGAAATGAACATAAGAAAGATACAACAAAGGAGAAAAAATATACAAACTATCAAATACAAACAATGAATACACTTTTACATGCAATTGTATGGTTAAAACTGCAACTTCTAGGCTCATCTAGTGCAAAAATAATACGTAATTAAGAAATGCACATGTAATAGAATCTCAAATACGCACTTAATGTTCACTTATAAACATTTTGAACCCATATACACACATGAAAAGCAGAATACACACATCAAATTGTATGAAATAAACAAAATATTAGAGAAATGCAAAAATTGTCTCTGTACATCACAGGCCACCTAGAGAATCAGAAGTGACATATCTAAAAAAAAGAAATAGTTCACAACTCTACGAAATACCGTCGCAATTCTTTGAACCTGAAATTTGTGCTATGTTTATATTTGTTAAGTACATGCGGAAGATTGTGTTGCAATGTTTGGAAGTTTATAATTAGTTCTAAAATGAGGAACAAACCATGCGACCGTGCTGCGGGTATGAGCAGAAGTATGTTTAATTTTTAGGGACGCTGTTTCAGTTATAAAGGCCTTGTAAGAACTGTTAGAGAAAGAAAACAAACGTAGCATCCGGAAATCATGCATATGGTCAATGCGGGCAATGTGATACAATGGAAACAAAACGTTTGTTGGGGATAAGCAGTGTACGTTTGCGATGTGACGAAGGGTTTTCATTTGGAGGCGCAGAATCTTCGCGATATTTGCTTTCGCAGTGGTTGCCCATATTAAGCTACAGTAATTAATATGAGATTCGAAGAGTGCATAATAAATTTGTCGCTTAACGTTTGTGGGCAGCAGCGTTCGGCATCGTGACAGTGCTCCTGCTGTCGCAGCGAGCTTTTTACAGATGTTTTTCACCTGCGTATCCCAGCTGAGGTTAGACGAGAAAACAACTCCCAGAATTTTGTGCTCATGCACAATTTCAATTTCTTTATCAGCATATCTAATTGCGTGTTGAATTTGAAGTGGTTTATTTTTTGCCCGGAAGATGATTGCTTTTGTTTTTGCTGCATTAATATTTATCTTGTTGCGCTGCGACCAGAGCAAGAGCTTGTCAAGCATATCATTGCATTTTAGTACTAATTTGTGTACACTTGGACCAGAAAATAAGACTGTGCTGTCATCGGCATATATTATGAACTTCTCTGTTTGGTCTAGTGTAACAATATCATTTATATATAAATTAAATAATAAAGGCCCTAAAACACTTCCTTGTGGCACACCATGTGTAACTGTTAAGAAATTTGACTGTTCCCTATCGATGCATACGCACCGAGTTCTGCCACTCAAATATGACCGAAACAGTTCTAGTGGTATGCCCCGAATTCCGTAGAGTGAAAGTTTATGCAGCAGTATATCGTGATTAAGACAATCAAAGGCCTTCGTGAAGTCAATAAATAAACGTATGGTAAAATTGTTATTTTCTATATTTTGTAGTATATTTTCTTTCAGAGTCAATAAGGCTGTCTCTGTTGGATCTATTTTTCCGAAATCCATGTTGGGCATTGCTTAGCACATTATGCTTCTCTAGAAAAAGAATTAACCGATCATAAATTAGTTTCTCTAGCCCCTTTGAAAATATTGGGAGAACAGATATTGGTCTGTAATTTGAAACCAATTTTTTATCGCCCCCCTTATGAACTGCAGTTAATCTAGCTTTCTTCATGGCAACTGGAAATACACCCGTTTCAAGGACCAAGTTATAGATATGAGTTAGAACAGGAAGAATATCCTCCAAAACATATTTAACAGGCTTTACTTGCATATTATCTACATCTAATGCTGTACTGTTATTCAAATGAATAAATGTTCTGTAGATTTCTGATTCATTGGTTGGCTGCAAAAACATACTTTCGGGAACGCTTTGAATAGCCATATCCAAACTTAATGGGTATTGTCCCTTGGTATAGATTTAATAAAATGTTCATTAAAATGTTCCGCGAGTGCCTTTCCAGTCAATTCGGAGTTGTTAAAAGTAATTCTGTTTGGCTCTGTGTTTTTCTTTCCGCGACCTAAGACCTTATTTACTACTTTCCAAACGATATTTGGGCTCTTTCGCGCGATATCAGAGAATAATTCTTGGAAGTACACTTTCTTGGCCCGCCTTAATTCAGCATTCAGCCTGTTTCTGGCTGCTTTAAAACCATCTAGATCGGCAGGCGAGCGCGTGCGCAGAAAGACATGATAAAGAGTATTCTTCTTTGTGATCATGCCTAGATGAGCCCTTGTGATCCACGGTTTCCTTATCTTTCTTGGTTTCTTAAAGCTCCTAAATGGGAAGTGTCTTATGTATATCTGCACGAAGATTTGAATGAATGCGGTATAGGCATCACTTGCATCTTTAATGCGAAATATGAACGACCAATCATAAACGGCGACATCATGTTTAAATGACTGCAATGCGAGGTCTGTTATGTACTGCAATGTAATCGGGCAAGAAGCATCAGTTTTAGCTCTTGTTTCTGATTTGTAGATCATAAAGACTGGACAGTGGTCACTAATATCTGATGTAATAGTACCAGCGTCGGAAATGACCGTCTCTATGTTTGTTATCAGTAAATCAAGTATAGACGTACTAGATGACGTGACGCGAGTTGATGTTTCAATTACATTTGTGAAACCAGAGCTGTGAAGCGTTGTGATAAGGTCATTTGCCGCAGTATTATGTTGAGAAATGTTAATATTAAAATCACCCCCGCAAATTAATCTGAGGTTATTAACACGCATGTAGTCAAGAATTATGTCAAAGAAGGTAAGAAAATTTAGAACCTTGCCATCCGGGGGCCGGTACACAACTGTAACCGCTTCCTGCTTATATTTCAAAGTTAATATTTCAAAATCATTACATGATTTTGAAATCTCTGGAACTATCTCGTAGTCATGGGCAGAATCGACATATATAGCAATACCACCGCCGCGTCTACCAAATCGATTAATAAAAAAGTTTCTATAGCCCTCTAGGTAAAGCATATTACTATGCTCATAATACCAAGTTTCTGTCAACAATATTATTTTAAACTTGAAATTAAATTCAGTTAGAAAACTACTAATGCACTCATCCTTGTTACAAGCAGAACGTGCGTTGATATGTAAGACAGGGTTTTGTGTGGACTGTTCAAGTTTTATGTTTTGGGGAAAAGCAAATTCGTGATAGCGCATTTTCGATTGATGCGGTATCGCTGTGCTGCTCTAAACATTGCCTAGCAGATCTTTTCAAGGTCCTTTTCATTTTCTATCTGCACAGCATCAGTGCCGTCTGCCTGCTTTGCGAAAATCTTTCCATTAACCGACCAGACCGACTTCCACTGATGCTCCCGTTTCCTTTTGGCAGCCAGGCCAAGCAAACGTTTCAAGACTGGGCAAAGATGTTCATTCACATATATTGGGTCACTACCTTCGATTCCTACATCGGTGTTTGTGAGACGCATTTTCTTTGCTTTTCTGAGCGTTTCATCGCGTTTCGCTCGTGACTTGAACTGGACGAGAATGTTTGGCGTTTTTCCTTGTCGAGCGGGCAAACGGTGACAACTCTCTACGTCAGCTTCGGAAATAGGCTCACTGATAGCCTTCCCAAGTTCGAAAACTATCTCCAGTACACTTTCACTTTCTTTCTGCTCTACACCCTGGATTTCAATGTTCGCCTTTCGCGAGTACATTTCTAAACGAACAAGGCGTTTCTCTAGTACTGCAGTGTTTTGCTCTAGGGTCCCACATTTGGAACGAAGAATTTCGTTCTCTTTTTCCAGCTTAGAGTTTTTTTCAATTTCATTGTCCAGTTTTTTCTGTAGTTCCTCGAGTGTTTCGTTCGCATATGTAAGGGCTTTGTTTGTTTCAATCTGATCAGCTCGTATTTCCCGAATTTCATTCCTTAAACTCCGCTCAACTGATTCTTTCATCGTCTTCATTTCTTGTCGGAGCTCCTCTTTAAGCTTAAGAAATTCTGCTCGCATTTCATCCTTCACTTTAGCCAGCTCTTTCGACATCTTTGAAACAACAACAGATTTCAACTTTGGCAGTGGAGACGACGTAGATAATTAATCAAGCGGCAGCAGTACGCTGTAAGCACTAACCTGCAACAAGGCAGAAGAGCGGGGTTTAGCCGGTGTGCATTCACGTCGTCGCCACTGCCATGTGAAGCTGGGGGCGGTGACGGCTTGGCTTTATAGGCTTCTTCTCGTCGCTCGATGCGCTGTGCAGATAACCAGTGCCAGGGACGGTGACGTTTTGCTGTCGATTCCGATGCTCCACGTTATGTAGTCGCTGCAGCACTTGCAACCGTTGGCGAAGCAATCTGCAACAAGGCAGAAGAGCGGGGTTTAGCCGGTGTGCATTCACGTCGTCGCCACTGCCATGTGAAGCTGGGGGCGGTGACGGCTTGGCTTTATAGGCTTCTTCTCGTCGCTCGATGCGCTGTGCAGATAACCAGTGCCAGGGACGGCGACGTTTTGCTGTCGATTCCGATGCTCCACGTTATGTAGTCGCTGCAGCACTTGCAACCGTTGGCGAAGCAATCTGCAACAAGGCAGAAGAGCGGGGTTTAGCCGGCGTGCATTCACGTCGTCGCCACTGCCATGTGAAGCGGGGGGCGGTGACGGCTTGGCTTTATAGGCTTCTTCTCGTCGCTCGATGCGCTGTGCAGATAACCAGTGCCAGGGACGGTGACGTTTTTCTGTCGATTCCGATGCTCCACGTTATGTAGTCGCTGCAGCACTTGCAACCGTTGGCGAAGCAATCTGCAACAAGGCAGAAGAGCGGGGTTTAGCCGGTGTGCATTCACGTCGTCGCCACTGCCATGTGAAGCGGGGGGCGGTGACGGCTTGGCTTTATAGGCTTCTTCTCGTCGCTCGATGCGCTGTGCAGATAACCAGTGCCAGGGACGGTGACGTTTTTCTGTCGATTCCGATGCTCCACGTTATGTAGTCGCTGCAGCACTTGCAACCGTTGGCGAAGCAATCTGCAACAAGGCAGAAGAGCGGGGTTTAGCCGGTGTGCATTCACGTCGTCGCCACTGCCATGTGAAGCGGGGGGCGGTGACGGCTTGGCTTTATAGGCTTCTTCTCGTCGCTCGATGCGCTGTGCAGATAACCAGTGCCAGGGACGGCGACGTTTTGCTGTCGATTCCGATGCTCCACGTTATGTAGTCGCTGCAGCACTTGCAACCGTTGGCGAAGCAATCTGCAACAAGGCAGAAGAGCGGGGTTCAGCCGATGTGCATTCACGTCGTCGCCACTGCCATGTGAAGCGGGGGGCGGTGACGGCTTGGCTTTATAGGCTTCTTCTCGTCGCTCGATGCGCTGTGCAGATAACCAGTGCCAGGGACGGCGACGTTTTGCTGTCGATTCCGATGCTCCACGTTATGTAGTCGCTGCAGCACTTGCAACCGTTGGCGAAGCAATCTGCAACAAGGCAGAAGAGCGGGGTTTAGCCGGCATGCATTCACGTCGTCGCCACTGCCATGTGAAGCGGGGGGCGGTGACGGCTTGGCTTTATAGGCTTCTTCTCGTCGCTCGATGCGCTGTGCAGATAACCAGTGCCAGGGACGGTGACGTTTTGCTGTCGATTCCGATGCTCCACGTTATGTAGTCGCTGCAGCACTTGCAACCGTTGGCGAAGCAATCTGCAACAAGGCAGAAGAGCGGGGTTTAGCCGGTATGCATTCACGTCGTCGCCACTGCCATGTGAAGCTGGGGGCGGTGACGGCTTGGCTTTATAGGCTTCTTCTCGTCGCTCGATGCGCTGTGCAGATAACCAGTGCCAGGGACGGCGATGTTTTGCTGTCGATTCCGATGCTCCACGTTATGTAGTCGCTGCAGCACTTGCAACCGTTGGCGAAGCAATCTGCAACAAGGCAGAAGAGCGGGGTTTAGCCGGCATGCATTCACGTCGTCGCCACTGCCATGTGAAGCTGGGGGCGGTGACGGCTTGGCTTTATAGGCTTCTTCTCGTCGCTCGATGCGCTGTGCAGATAACCAGTGCCAGGGACGGTGACGTTTTGCTGTCGATTCCGATGCTCCACGTTATGTAGTCGCTGCAGCACTTGCAACCGTTGGCGAAGCAATCTGCAACAAGGCAGAAGAGCGGGGTTTAGCCGGCATGCATTCACGTCGTCGCCACTGCCATGTGAAGCTGGGGGCGGTGACGGCTTGGCTTTATAGGCTTCTTCTCGTCGCTCGATGCGCTGTGCAGATAACCAGTGCCAGGGACAGTGACGTTTTTCTGTCGATTCCGATGCTCCACTTTATGTAGTCGCTGCAGCACTTGCAACCGTTGGCGAAGCAATCTGCAACAAGGCAGAAGAGCGGGGTTTAGCCGGTATGCATTCACGTCGTCGCCACTGCCATGTGAAGCTGGGGGCGGTGACGGCTTGGCTTTATAGGCTTCTTCTCGTCGCTCGATGCGCTGTGCAGATAACCAGTACCAGGGACAGTGACGTTTTGCTGTCGATTCCGATGCTCCACGTTATGTAGTCGCTGCAGCACTTGCAACCGTTGGCGAAGCAATCTGCAACAAGGCAGAAGAGCGGGGTTTAGCCGGCATGCATTCACGTCGTCGCCACTGCCATGTGAAGCTGGGGGCGGTGACGGCTTGGCTTTATAGGCTTCTTCTCGTCGCTCGATGCGCTGTGCAGATAACCAGTGCCAGGGACAGTGACGTTTTGCTGTCGATTCCGATGCTCCACGTTATGTAGTCGCTGCAGCACTTGCAACCGTTGGCGAAGCAATCTGCAACAAGGCAGAAGAGCGGGGTTTAGCCGGTATGCATTCACGTCGTCGCCACTGCCATGTGAAGCTGGGGGCGGTGACGGCTTGGCTTTATAGTCTTCTTCTCGTCGCTCGATGCGCTGTGCAGATAACCAGTGCCAGGGACGGTGACGTTTTGCTGTCGATTCCGATGCTCCACGTTATGTAGTCGCTGCAGCACTTGCAACCGTTGGCGAAGCAATCTGCAACAAGGCAGAAGAGCGGGGTTTAGCCGGCATGCATTCACGTCGTCGCCACTGCCATGTGAAGCTGGGGGCGGTGACGGCTTGGCTTTATAGGCTTCTTCTCGTCGCTCGATGCGCTGTGCAGATAACCAGTGCCAGGGACAGTGACGTTTTGCTGTCGATTCCGATGCTCCACGTTATGTAGTCGCTGCAGCACTTGCAACCGTTGGCGAAGCAATCTGCAACAAGGCAGAAGAGCGGGGTTTAGCCGGCATGCATTCACGTCGTCGCCACTGCCATGTGAAGCTGGGGGCGGTGACGGCTTGGCTTTATAGGCTTCTTCTCGTCGCTCGATGCGCTGTGCAGATAACCAGTGCCAGGGACGGTGACGTTTTGCTGTCGATTCCGATGCTCCACGTTATGTAGTCGCTGCAGCACTTGCAACCGTTGGCGAAGCAATCTGCAACAAGGCAGAAGAGCGGGGTTTAGCCGGCATGCATTCACGTCGTCGCCACTGCCATGTGAAGCTGGGGGCGGTGACGGCTTGGCTTTATAGGCTTCTTCTCGTCGCTCGATGCGCTGTGCAGATAACCAGTGCCAGGGACGGTGACGTTTTGCTGTCGATTCCGATGCTCCACGTTATGTAGTCGCTGCAGCACTTGCAACCGTTGGCGAAGCAATCTGCAACAAGGCAGAAGAGCGGGGTTTAGCCGGTGTGCATTCACGTCGTCGCCACTGCCATGTGAAGCGGGGGGCGGTGACGGCTTGGCTTTATAGGCTTCTTCTCGTCGCTCGATGCGCTGTGCAGATAACCAGTGCCAGGGACGGTGACGTTTTGCTGTCGATTCCGATGCTCCACGTTATGTAGTCGCTGCAGCACTTGCAACCGTTCGCGAAGCAATCTGCAACAAGGCAGAAGAGCGGGGTTTAGCCGGTATGCATTCACGTCGTCGCCACTGCCATGTGAAGCGGGGGGCGGTGACGGCTTGGCTTTATAGGCTTCTTCTCGTCGCTCGATGCGCTGTGCAGATAACCAGTGCCAGGGACGATGACGTTTTGCTGTCGATTCCGATGCTCCACGTTATGTAGTCGCTGCAGCACTTGCAACCGTTGGCGAAGCAATCTGCAACAAGGCATAAGAGCGGGGTTTAGCCGGTGTGCATTCACGTCGTCGCCACTGCCATGTCAGCTTCTAAGGCGAGGAGTGAGCGAGGGGTAGATATTTCGTTGAAGAATGCTGGAGACAGTGGAAAACGATTTTCCGAGCTTCCAGAGTCGAAGAAATTTCATAGTGCTGAGTTTTCCGACGCCCGGCGGAGAAGGGGGAGTAAAACATGTCTCCGACGATGACTCAGGCTGCCTGTCCCTGCGAACCTCCCACTGTGAGGTGAAGCAATGTTGCGCGCCAGAGAACGAGTTAGTACCTTCGAGATCTCGAGAAAGCTTTACTACCGCGGCCTGTTTGCGGGAGCGCGATGACCTTCACGTTTGACCGGCGAGAGGTTTCATTAAACAAGAGCGGCAAGAGTTCGAACGTCATCACAACCTTTAAAGCTCGCCACTATGCGCGCGAAAAACGGCAGTAGCTTGAATTGACCTGCAAATATTTAAAAACAATTAAGTGCGTTCAAAACAAATAACCAAACGAGAAAGTGGCAAAAGTTCAGCAACAAGGAAGTGGCAATAAGTACATTCAGTACTGCCGTTGCTTTGAGCACAAGACACAATTTTTATGTCGTTTTTTAAGCGAACGAAATATGCACTGGTTTTATTATATATAAGATGCGTTGATGATCATTGTTTGCTTCTAGGTGCGGTTGTAAGGGCATCCGAAGAAAAGCGCAGACAACGAAAAATAAAAAAAGCTAATATATATAACGAGGCAATAAAGGTACGTAAATTCCCTGTTCAAAGGATTTACACTAAAAAAACAATCTCTGAAGCACACCTGTTTAACCTGTTGTCAGTTGCTTAGTTGCCTACTTAAACTGCCTCATCAATCTCGCATTTAGTCTGTGAAGCTGCAATGCGTGGATGCCTAGTGACACCAAATTGCAAAAAAGAGCATCCGGCACTACACTGCAAAGCTACAAGTCACAAAATATATTTAACAAAATCAGAGCAAAAGTAATGCTATGCGCGTGGCAATTGTCTGCTCCTAAAAATCCTGCGATTGAAAATGCCATCACGGACTCCTGGTATCACATGGACTCCAGAGGAGCGGAGAATCTGTAGGCAGGATGATCTAGGCAGATTGGTTGCTAAAGCGGGCTGCGTTGGCCTATCTGATTTCATTTATTTAGTAAGCTGGTCTTCGTGTTCTGTATCAAATCTACAGCCAACTATTGCTACAAATTGGTAGATAATAAATAAAGAACACAACTTAGGCATCAGCAATGTAATGAGAGAAGATCACCGCATGTGCCTTAACAGCCGTCCTCTACGAGTAAGCAAAGCATTTTGGTTCGTCTATGCCTCAGTTATCTTGAGGTTAAACAAGCGAAATTATTACGCCTATAAAATGGCAGCTAGATTTGCTCGCTCCAGAACTTGATATTTAATTTTTCTTAGCAGTGCTAAAATGAGAGAAACCAGTGTATTTCGAGAAGAAAAATAAGCATTTTGTTGATTTTGTCCGCCTACTTCGATTTCATGAAACATAAAATCTAAGACCTTTAAGGAAACAAAACACCTAGACATACCCAACAATCCTGTAAACAAGCATTTTCTAAAAGGGAAATATTTTGTGAGCGCAATTCTTTCATACACTGTAAGATTTCTCTGCAACAATCCACATATCAGCAGATCTTTCGTTGGCAGACTTGCATTTTTTTCTATTAAAGTTTTTGCTGTCATCAAAAGTGTCACGAATTGCTTTTCTATGGCACTAGCTGCTCAATGCAAGCGATGGAAACACTATAAAAGAAAGATTTTGCTACATATTGCAAAAATGAACCGTATTTATATATTTTTAATTAAAATACCCTCAGGGCCATACGGCAGCATAGAGGGGAGTGGTTATACAAAGTAACAAAACATAGAAATATGAGCACAATATTACAGAAGGTTGCTAGTTATACAGTGTTAGCAAATGCATCTTCAAGATAAACGGTGATCATTGAATAGTGTCAGTGGTGCGGGAAGGTGATTCCACTAGTTGGATGTCCGGGGCAAAAAACGAATTAAAGTAGGTTTTTGTTCTGCAGAATGGTATGCCAACCTTGTGGGCGTGATCCATCCGTGGTGACACGTGCTGGGCGGGGGGGGGGGGGGGAGAAATAAGTTCTTCGCGCGGGTAAGAATGGTGAAAAAGTTTATGAAAAAGGCGATGACAAAGTGCTCGACGACGGGACGCAAGGGATGGCAGACCCAGACTAGATTTCATGCTGGTTATGCTTGCAGTTCTGTTGTAGCTCTGTTGTAATGAATCGAGCAGCTGTATATTGGATCATCTCAAGTGAGTGCGTTAAGTTCTGGTGATAAGGTATCCTATATTGATGCTGCGTATTTGAGTTTAGGTAAAAAAAAGTGTTTTGTACAGTAAAAGCTTCAGAGATGAGGGTGCTTTACCAAAGTTACGGCGAAGGTATCCAAGTGTTTTGTTGGCATTGTTAACGACATGTGTGACATGGGCAGTCCAGGTAAGGTCATTAGTAATGTGAACACCGAGGTATTTATAAGAGTGTACAGAGTCTACAGACAAGCCATTTAGGTGATAAGAGGGCAAGTTATAAGTCACTCGAGACACACGCACGAATTTGCACTCGTGAACATTAAGGTCCATTAGCCAAGATTTACAACAGGTTGATATGGAGTCGAGGTCGGATTGAAGCATTAGTATGTCGCCATCACATGTTATTTCCCTGAATATTACGCATTCGTCAGTGAATAGGTGAATGTGAGATGAAATGCAAGAGGGTAGGTCGTTAATGCAAATAATGAAAAGAAGCGGACCGAGCACGGAGCCTTGCGGAACGCCGGAGCGAACCACACACGGATCTGAGGCGAGGTCATTAATGGAAATGAACTGTTGATGGTTTGTAAGAAAAGCTTCAAGCCAGGTTAGAATCTTTGGGTCCAGGTTAAGTTGCTGCAATTTGTATATTAGTATGATATACTTTATCGAACGCTTTCGCGAAATCTAGAAACACGCAGTCAGCTAGAGAATTACGATCAAGAATAACATGCAACTTGTTATGAAAAGATAGAAGTTTTGATTCACATGAATATGATTTTCGGAATCCGTGTTGAAATCGCGAGAAGACAGAGTTCGATTGTAGGAACTTAGCTTGGTGAGAAAACAGGACGTGTTCAAGAAGTTTACAAAGCATGCTGGTGAAAGACTTTGGCCGGTAGTTTAGTGGAGAATGCTTGTTACCTGATTTGTGGAATGGACTCACCTTCCCCACCTTCCATGCGGCAGGTTGCTAACCCCGGTGAAGTGACTGCTGAAAAATTTTTTAGTATGACTGAAGAATAAACACTTGTATTTTTAGGAACTTGGCACTGATTAGGTCGCAGCCTGGAGCAGCGGATATTTTTAGCGAGTTTATCAGTTTTGCAACACCATCATGGTCTATTGTGACAGGATACATGGATTTATAATCGAGTGACACTGTGCAAGGAAGCGGGGGATCGGCGGTGATAGAAAAATTGGAAGTGAAAACATCGTTTAACACGGAAGCTTGCAGTTCGGGCTAATGGTAGTTACAGAATTGTCAACAAGAGATATGCTATTGCCATCAGTCGGGTTGATGGTGTGCCAAAACTTTCGCGGATCAGTGCATAGAATGAAAGGAAGGGTAACTTGTAAAAATGTGATCTTCGCCTGTTATAGCGCTGTAATATATTCACGTGAAGCGGTTTTATAAGCATTCCATCGGTCACAGAAGAACGTTTTGCAAGATTGTGCACACGCTTTTTCCTCTTAGACAACCGCTTTATAATAGCGCTATACCAGGGAGCTGTGCTCTTAGAGGCAAGTATAAGGGTTGGTATGCACTTATCTGTTAAGTCCTTAGTTTTCGCCACGAACAAATCGCAATTAAATTGAGCGCAGCGATCGATGAAGCCGTCCAAGAAAGTGTCCAGTATTGCACGCAGCTCACTCTTTGTGACGTCAAGGATGGCATAATTGTAGTTATAACTTGTTTTCGTTTTCGTGGTATTTTTCGGTCGAGAGATGCAAATTATAAAGGTTATGAAGGTATGGTCGCTCAAGCATGGCGAGTAAGTAATGTTCGAAACAAAAGAAGGTTGCGTTATAAGGAACAGGTCGAGCGTATTTGAAACAAGATCTGTTATTCTGGTAACTTCTTTTACAAGTTTTGAAAGAGCGAAGACAGAGCATAAATCAAGGAAGTCTTTAGCTAGTGTAGAGCAGGTATGAATGGTAATGGGGTCAGTATATCATGCAATGTTTGGAATATTAAAGTCATCAAGTAGGAACATAGGCGATGAAGGGTGCTGAGATGTAACAAGATTGATTGCATCATGCAGTTTGTTCACGAAATTAGAAGAGTCAGATGGAGGACTATAACAAACTTCAATTACAACTTTCTGGTTATTAAAAACAATGTTACCCCAAATTAACTCTAAGGAACTGCAAAATTATTTATTTATTTCATAAATACTGCCGACTGCGCCCTTTGGCGGTCAAGGCAGTAGTGCACAACGGAAAAAAATTACAAAGTGGTAACAACAAAAATAACAGCGACAAAGGGCGATTACAGTACGAGGACAAAAATTCAATAAGACCAACGGGAAGCAAAAAAAAAGAACAGGCAAATCATCCGACGTCAAACAGACTAAGTGAACAGAATAAAAACAAGGAAACCGAAATACACTGTGTACTAGACACGCTACTGCGATACATGAGCCGAAACAGCAGACAAGAAGGATTCTGAAGATACCAGGTTGGTGATATCGCTTGGCAGTCGGTTCCATTCGGAAATGGTGCGTGGAAAGAAGGAACAAGAATATGCTTTTTGTTCGGCATCGTGGCATCAAGATAGTCCTTTCGTGTTTGTTACGGGTGGGGCGTGTTGTGTTGTATTGCATGTAACTCTGAAAATTCAGTTTTGTTTTATTATGTATGATATTGAACAACATTTTTAGTCGGTGCTGCTTGCGACGGGATTCAAGAGTGGGAAGCCCAGATCTGTTGAGCAAATCAGACACCGAGACCTGCCGACCATAAGCGTGGTAAATAAACCGGAGTGCTTTCCTCTGGACGCCTTCAAGATTTTTTATATCCGTTTTTTGTGTGCGGATCCCATACAGCGTCGGCGTATTCGAGCACTGGACGCACAAGTGATGTGTATGCTGTCAGTTTAGTTTTGCTCGTGCAATGCTTTAGGCGGTGCTTTAATAATCGAAGTTTTTTTGGACGCTGCTGAGACAATGGACTGGATGTGTACGCTCCAGTTCAGGTTGGATGTCATGGTTACCCCAAGATATTTCACCTGAGTCCACTGAGTTGATCGGAAGGCCATTAATTTTGTATGTGCATTGGAGCGGTTGTTTCTTTCGTGCTTACTGTCATTTTTTCCGCATTTTGAACTGTTTATACCCATTTGCCAAGTACAACACCAGCTGGAAACTGCTGTTAAGTATTCGGCTAGGAGTGTCTGGTCTTCGACTGATGTGATACTATGGTATATAACACAGTCGTCGGCGAAAAAACCGACAGCGTATGTGTGAGTTGAAGGACAGGTCGTTCAAATAAATAAGGAAGAGAAGCGGCCCAAGGACTGAGCCCTGGGGAACTCCTGAAAGTACCGGGCGCTTTTTGGAGTGAGATTCAGATATCTGAACAAACTGATGCCGCTTTGCAAGGTAGGAATCTAACCATTGTACTACTTGCCGATTATTTAACCACCACCTTATTTTTAACAAAAAGATTGCCATGCGATACCCGGTCAAACGCTTTTTCGAAGTCAATGAAAATTGAAATCTACCTGTCCATTATTGTCTAGTGACATCATAATTTTCATTTGTGATATGAATAAGCTGCGTCACTGTCGACAAGCCTTGCAGAAACCCGTGCTGGCTTTCAATAAAAAAACCGCTTCCCTCTAGGAATGAACTTATGTGCTTGAAAATAAAATGTTCTAACACCTTACTGGACGTACATAACAAAGAAATTGGCCTGTAATTCTTCACGCAAAGCTTGTCTCCTGATTTGTGAATGGGTATCACCTTTGCTGTCTTCCAATCGTTTGGAATTTCTCCTGTCCTGAGACTTTCAGTAAAAATAATGAAAAGGTATTTAGCGCACCACTCAGCATATCTGTACAGAAAAGCGTTAGGAATATCGTCTGGTCCAGAGGATTTTTTTGTGTTCAACTGCAATAGAGCCGAAACAATACCCTCCTCGTTAATAATTAGGTCTGGCAGATTGAAATGGCTAGTTCGAGATTCTGAGACTGAGTTGCCTGTTACTCAGGAATACAGAAGAAAAGTGCTCATTGAAGGCAGTCGCTAAGCAGAGGGAGTCGGTAACAACTGTGCTGTTAAGGAGAAGTTTGTTAACCGGGTCTTTTTTCTGTGACAGATGCCTCCAGAACTTTTGGGGGTCAGTGTTTAGAAAATTGTGCATCTTGACATTAAAAAAGTGGTACCGTGAAGATTTTATTTTTGAACGCAGTTCAGCCCGAAGAGCCGGCAAAGGCACCACCAACTTTATTGCTTGACCTTGATAGGCGCATCACGCGACGTTTTAACTGTATGATCTCGCGTGTTATCCAGGGACACGCCATTTTCAGCTTCTTATGTTTAAGCGGCACGTACTTGTTGATACATTGATGAACCGTACTTTTGAATTCTATCCACAAGTCGTTCACACTTCTACGCCCATCAGTGTACTTATTAGCAAAGGATTCATACGTCAGTTCAAGCTGATCTAGAACGCTTTCATCCTGAGCATTGTTAAAGTCGCGTAACGCTGTTTCCTTCCTGATGAACAATTACTGGTCGCATCAATTCGCTTTAAAAAAGCACCGCTTCATGGTCTGATATTCCGGGAAAGACATCTGTCGAAAAGCCCAATTGACTAACAGGGTCTGATATAAATACCAGGTCAAGAAGAGAACTCGTATTTGCTGTAATGCGCGTAGGTTTCTGAACAACCTGGTTTAAGTTATAATTAAAAGCTATGCTGAGCAAAGCATCCGAGTTAGCACACAAAGTTTGAGCGCACAGAGAATCCCAGTTGATGTTTGGCAAGTTAAAATCGCCGCCTACGATAACATGGCTATAGCGCTTTGTATGTTCATTTAAAAAGTCGTGCAAGTTGTCCAGTACGAGAAGTATCAGCATTCGGTGGTCGATAAATAACACCGATTAAAAGACTAAGCTCAAAAAGACGGAGAACAACCCAGACCATTTTAGTGTTGGTGTGATGCGGTATCAGCGTATAGTCGATGCCTTTCTTTATCAGAATAGCGGACACCGCCCCCTCTTGAAGTGCGGTCGCGATGAACGATTTCGTATTGCTCGAATGTGATAACTGCATCATTCGGAATTGCATCATGAAGCCATGTTTCGTTAGAACAGCGGCGTCAGGATCGTGTGTGAAGAGGAGGCTTTCAAGTTCGTCGAATTTATTTACTATGCTTCTAGTATTAATATTAAGAATTGAAAAAGGAATTCAAAGATGGCTGTGGTCTTAGTGCTCCTGAGCTCTGTGTGTTACTCTGTGCGGACACGGGTTTGGAAACAGACCACCACTTTGAAGCGCAGGGAACTCTTTCATTGCAGACGTCGTCCCATCGATACAGTCTTGCCATTTATTTTAATTTTGTAAAACTTGAGCATGACCTTCTCTTCTTTCAACCTTTGCTTTTCGCACTTTCCCAAAGCTTCTTTCGTATTGATTGAACGCGAGGGGAGAAGTCCTCGGATATACTATAGCCTGTGTTTTTCAGATTTTTACAGCTTTTGAGAATTCTCTCCTTGACCCTCCCGTCAACTAGCTTAAAGATAACCGGTCTGCATTTGTCCTCAGCCGGCTTTCCTATTCTGTGGATACGTTCAATAGCAACATCACAAAATTTCTCAACCTGTTCAGAAGAACATCCTTGCAGACCGTGTTCTCAAGGGCCTTGGGGCGTTTCGTCCTCGGTTTCCTTAACGCCAAACACAATTAGGTTGTCCCGCCTGCTTCTATTTTCTAGGCCGTCTACTTTCATAATGATGATGATGGATTTTTATGGCGCAAGGGCATCTAAGGCCAAAGAGCGCCATGGCACAAGGTGTTTTTCAATTTCTCAAGGTGGGGTCGAGGACCCATTTCCCAAGCATTTCACCCTAAATAAGCCGAGCACCAGACCAGGGGAAAGCTTGTACCCATTGTATCACCGGTGGGTACCCGGCGGCACTGGGGATCGAACCCCGCACCTCCCGCATGCGAGGCGGATGCTCAACCACTTGGCCACCGCTGCGGTGCTCTACTTTCAAAAGTAGACTGTCGACAGTTTTTTCCAGTGATTCTACTTTAGAGGTGTAGTCAGTAACCGTAGCGGAAATATCGTCTAGCTTCTTTTCGATAGCAGACAGTCTGGTGTTAGTAGAGCTTGTATTTTGTTTCAGCTGTTTAAGATCTTCCATTATTGTTTGCAGCATTTCCTGTGTAGAAGGACCTGGGTTTGGTTCTACGTCACCATACATAGCAAGCACGTCAACAAAACAATGATACATTGCTGTAAATAGCGTAACTAACGACTGTGGGCACGGCAAAAGCAGTAGGCACACATTGTCACTGCGGTAAGAGTAAACAGGCTGTTTGTCTCTTACCTGGACAAAAAACAGGAACGGATTTGTTAACCGCATGGTTCCAACGCCTCCGCCGTGCCCACTGGTCGCGAACCGGGCAGAAGCTTCTCTTTTATGCGCTGTGACTGGTGACGTAGTCGATGGGTGGCGTACGATGCGCAGGCAGTAGTGGTGTCCAGTTACGCAGCTCCTATCACTTTGGTCTTCGCGATGCATTCCGAGGAAGAAATCACGCCGGAAACACGATGGTCGTTCCAATTTCCAGGGCTGTCGTAGTACGCCCCCTGTGATGTGGGTTCCACGTTCACGAAAAACACGGCCTGGACAAAAAACAGGAACGGATTTGTTAACCGCATGGTTCCAACGCCTCCGCGGTGCCCACTGGATGCCCATTGAATGCATTGTGACTGTAAGTCTTTATTAATGGCTAAGAGAACACCACCTCTCTCTCTAGTAGTGCGGTCACAAGGATAAAGTGAAAACCTGCGGGCTGTCGGGAAGAGTTCCCAGCCGCTAACTTGAGGTCGAAGCCAGGTCTCAGTTAACACAATAATATCGGCGTTAATAGTATCAGTTGCAGATGCTAGCTCATTACGTTTGCTAAAGATGCTACGTATGTTGCAGAACAATACCTGTATGTTCAACTGGGTGTTTATCTTCCCCTCCCATTTTCCTAGCTGGTATCTTGTGATGATGCTCCACCGTTGCAAGCATCTGTATTCTGTGGTATTGCAGACTCGACTGTGCTATCAGTGGTGGCTATATTATGTTGCGGCGCTCCACCGTAGAAATCATCTGTTTTCGGTGGCATGGTAATCTCAACTATGCTATCAGTGGAGGCATTGTAGGCGTATAATTTCTCGTTCACTGTCATTTTTTTTTTTGTACCGGATCTGAAAACTAGGGGAGCCTGGCAGACGTTTCGCGAATTCCACTTAGTTCTGGCAGTACGCATGGCGGGGGAAAATATTTGGACACTGTTATTCGCTTATCTTCAATTTCACGGCGTGTCGAAAGTACCCGTTCTTTTAGTTTGAAGTTGTTGAATTTGACTATGATAGGGTGACGTTTTGATTGAGAATACTTGCCGAGGCGAAGTGTGCGTTCTATTGATAAGTCTGATAGGTTGTCGATGAGGCCTTTGAGGGTTTCTTTCACACTGTCTTCAGTTTCCTTCCAGGATTCGGGTGAGTCAGGAATGCCTCCGAAAAGCAGGCTATTGCGCCGCGATCTGTCTTTCAGTTCGTCGAGACGAGATTGCTAAGAATCATGGTGCGTTGACAGGGCTTGTAGGGAACTTCAGATGTGGGTCGCTTTTATAGCAAACTGGTCTAGCGCGTCTGCTTTCTCTTCCAGTGTCCAGTCATTCTTGAATGCGCCAATTTTGTTCTCTACGCTTTTTTAGCTGGTTTTAATGGCATTTATGTCTGCGGCAAGCTCAGCCTGATTCTTCGCAGATTGAGCAGAACGTGCGTGCACATCCTTAAGAAGGTTAAAAACGGCAGCCATTTATTCGGAAGGCTCGCTCGGAAAAGACAGGTTTTCGAGCGCGAATTCGGAGCGAGTGTTGGGTCCCCGCTTTGTTTCTACATCCCCTGAACGCAGTAGCAGAAAGAGCATTGAAGAGCACTCACAAACAACCTCAAGAAACGCTTGTGGACACGGGAGCAACAGCAAGCATCGATCACTGCTTTTCTTAGCATGGAAGGAAAAAGGCGTAAATACCTGCGGATTGCAGAGGCGCTGTGCGTGAGACATTTTGACAGCGTTGCTCTCGTGTCCACACAATAATTTCAGTATTTCTCTACAAGTACCGTAGTTTTCCAACCTTCAAAATTTTTTTCTAGGATTGTTGGACATGGTTGGTAAATATTACTTTAATACAACGAGTGCCATCTTGATGCTTCCGCAACATTTGTCATAAATTGAGAAAAGAACTAATGTTTGACGTTGGCTGTAATTCGCAAATTCGCGCTCCTTTTCCATCAGCCCCACTTGATCACAGCGACGCGAAACATGCTTACTGCTAAGTGCTGCGTGGTCGGACCATCCTTATATTAATATATGTATTCAGGATACATGGGTTAATACTAAAATCCAGGAGTCGCCGCATTTGTCTATTTCGCTACAATGGGCAGAGGTGGTAAAGAAGTTTATTCAACTCAAGAAGTAAAGAAAAAGAGACTAGTCCCTCTAATACAAAATTTGCGCTCTTTTTGTCATCTGAAATCAGCCCAAGTTTCGAGCTTAGGTAGCACTCTTTGGAACAATTAGTCCAACTTGAGCACACTACCAATAATGTGAAAATTAAACACGTAGTTGTGTTAACTCTCTACAGGAGTGTGACGTCAGTGTGTCATACACTACTGCTTCCTTGCCGTGTATAACATTAAACAGGTGCAAAATGTCCCCCATGTTCCGCGAAATATATATATATATATATATATATATATATATATATATATATATATATATATATATATATATATATATATATATATATATATAATAACAAGGCAAATGAAATGGGGGGTCGTTTGACAAACATATCAAGGCAGCCAACAGTCACCGAAACCAAGGTGCATAGGGGAATGTTTCTATATATTTCTTTACTATTTGTAGTGCCAATCAATTAAAGAAAATTACATATAAAGCAGCAGAAAAACCAACCATGCAGCCGTTGGGATCCGAACACATGACCTCCGAATATCGCTATCGTCACACTCGCGGTATTACAGGACGTGCTACGTCGACCGGTTTGGACGAGGGTGGCGCTGGTGAACACTCTCAAGGTTCGCTTACACGCAAAAACATAAATACCCACGAAAGCAGCAGATTGGACAGCCGTCGCCGTAGCTCAGTTGGTAGAGCACCGGACGCGATATTCGGAGGCCGTGGGTCCGCATCCCACCGGCGGCATGGTTGTTTTTTCTGCTGCTTTATAAGTAGTTTTCTTTAAAACCAAGCTTCATTGAAGCATTTTTCTGCAACTATCCGCACTATAAAGCAATACATAAAAGACATTCCCCAATGCAGCTTGGTTTCGGTGACGGTTGGCTCCCTTCATTAGTATATATATATATATATATATATATATATATATATATATATATATATATATATATATATATATATATATATATATATATATGGCTTCCTTCCTTCTTTCTGGCTTCCTTCATATATATATATATATATATATATATATATATATATATATATATATATATATATATATATATATATATATATATATATATATATAATAAAGTGTTTCAATAAAGGAGAACAAGATGTCTAGAAATCGGCTTTTTAAATTTGAAGATAGCGTCTCTCACGGTGTATTACCAATGTTGGCTGACATAATAAACTAATAAAATCCTACTTGCTTGAAAACCTAAGTAACTAATTTGATATCGAAAAAATTTTGGCTAATATAGTTACGTGCGGGCCTTCATTGAGACATATGCATCTGGACATTAATAATACAAACATTTTTTTATTCAGAAAGCTGGATAACCGTTACAGCTGCGGCTCAACATATTCGTACCATGCCATGCGTGCTGCAACGGCCAGTATAGTTAACACCATTCCGTGGTGCACATGTCATGTTCATGGCAAGCTCTCTCAGAGCGAAAGATTTGATTAAGAAATTACAAAGCATAAAAGCTTCTAATCGTACGGACTTGGCGAAACTGGAAGGGCAATCAAGGCTAATCAACAAGCGCAGGGTAACCGACATAACGAAGTATATTTTGAAGAGAATCGAGCATGATGTAAAGAACGGACGTAGCTAAAAGTGATGGAGATTCAACTAAGCAAAAATAGAAATGTTCTTAGCAATATGTATGAGCTAGCTTAAGTGGCCGAAGAATTCTACATAAATGTATACAGAAGTCAATGCAATTATTACGTTAATAAAAGAGGCAGTAGCGAACAGCAGTAGTATATCCCGCCAATAATGAAAGAGGACGTAAACAAAGCCTTTAAAGCAATGCAAAGGGGTGAAGTAATTGTTCAGAATCAGGTAACAGCAGATCTGCTGTCTCGCTTTGTGAATGGGATCACGAGGAATCAGTTACCGTCACTTATCAACGTGCTGCACGCGGAAGCGTAGTAATAGAGCATCACTAAAGACACGGCCAGTAGCAAAACCCCAAACGCGTCGCGCGTGCGCTGCTTGCATGTGAAGGCCACATCGTTCAACATCCTGATGGAGGGGTAAGCAACCGAAGAACTAAGAAAAAAGCACGCGCGAGAACGTGAACTCAATCAGCCATTCAGAGGGTCGAACTTTGAAGGAACAGGCAGGGGAGGAGGCTGGCGGGAATGCTAAAGGGATCCTCTTACAATAAATGTTATTGCATTCAGCCGCACAAGACGCTCCAGGAGCTCCACTGCTTCCGTGTTCTATACCCCCGTGTTTACTGTGTTACCCGTAAATTCCTCTTTCTGCAAAATGCGGCTGTCTGTGTATATTTGAGCAAGGCCTCCATCTTCCGGAAGCACACTTCCGTAAAACAACATATCCCACCTAAAAGGTCTCAGGTACCAACCCTCCTTTAGCATCCCTCAACTTCTGCCTTCCGGAACCGTTCACACACCCCGACCCACTAGTTTCAATTCTTCAGATGTTATCGACCGCAAGGAAAAGACAGAATCTGAGACCACGCCACAAACTCAATAAAGAATTTAGAAGGCCACCACAGCAAAAGTTAAGTGTCTTACCCGCATCTAATGAAACGAGAACAAAACAGCAAAAAGATTAAGCAAAAATTAGTTTTCATTTGACAGAAGCTTATTAATACCGAGCTTGATTGCGCTTGCAGCGCTGCATAGAGAGCACCATGGAAGCCACAATGGATGCTGCCTTGCTATCTCAGTGGCTAATATATTGCAATTTTCATGTTTTATTTTATGCTGATAGTAAAATCAATAGTGCTAACGCAGATGCGTTGAATCACTTGTGTGATTATCTGTGTATTTCCTCCAAACTCCCCGCTCCTCCTCAGGGAGGTACAGGAGTTAACCCTACAAGAACGCGATCTTTTGACTGGAAGTGCCACCAGCTGCTTCTGTTGAAACTCTAAGTAGCTCTGCGTCAGACTTCAGGCTTAAAAAGTCCCAAAAAAACTGTCTAACTATTAACCCCGGAGCAGAGCAGCTTTTTAAGAAATCAACTTGACTTCCTTAAAAATCTGATATTTTGAAAACTGACCACATGCCACTCTGCATGACCGTAGTTAGAATAAGAGGTGTGGATGATGGCCTTTTGTGGCCGTATATTTTATAGTTGCGTCACAAGTGGTGCTTTTTAGAACTCCAAAGAAAAGATTTCTACCTGCTGCTAATTTTGGTCGCATGATTATATTTTTTCAGGTCATTCAACGAAGCAATGCACTTGATTTATTATATATATCTACTTCAACCTGGCTCAACACGATATGTGTTTGCATTAAATCTAACTTCAAAACAGTCGAACCATGATGGAGCTTATACGTACGGTAGAGTGTTATGCCTTTAATGATATAGAGTGAGTATTCCTCTTATCATTGATAGCCTTGTGTGGTGGGTGTAGCTGATTGTGATTTTCAGAAACAGAAAAGGAAGGCAAATCAAATGCGTTCTCTTTGATGAGAAAATTCTGGCTAATAACGCTGTCGACTAAAATGCTCCTAATAGTGACGAGAAGAGGTATGGGTGATTTTTAAAAATGCTTATTTATCCGTGCTGGCGAGCGAAATTCATACTTTCTTGGCTTTAAGAGAGGCGCATAACATGCTCTGGAACGATAACAGCCGCGGGATTTGGTGAAAGCGCATTTTGAGATTACTGTCCGCCTTTTACCAAGAACATCGCACCAATTCACAGCCCGGCTTGAACTGGCGGCTGCTGGAAACTGCGGGAATTCTGCATTAGAAGCCCGTCACATGTGCTTAATTGAGGGCAAAGTTCGCCCAGTCATCATTTTTGCTTGAAAGTATTTTCACATCAGCCTTCACTCTCATTTTCGCGGAAATTCACGATGCCTGCTCAAGGTGTTAGACCACGAATCTGCGCTGAAGTTACCCGGTCAGCTATCGTAACAGGAAATCATGCAGCACCAAGGCCTCTGACTTTTCGCAGCCTACTGCACAAGAACACACATGAATGGCTCAACTGGCATAACCATGTCGAAGAACTCAACTCCTAAAATGTGGCCAGAAAGCAGAACAACATAATTTTAACATCCGAGGAGCCATAATTGCGCTCATATGAAGATTATAAACATTGTTTGCTTAGGTTGTTGAGCATTCTGACGGAACTACTCGAGGCTTCCAAGTATCATCCCCAGAAAAAAAAAGCGTTGAGCCTCATACCAGGTCCAATTCATAAATGAGATTGTCTCGGCTTATCTCGAAGACATGAGACGTTCGTTTCACCGCAACGACAAAGAGGAGCGCAAAGAAGTGAGTTTGCGGCTATTCGCGCGGCATCAGGCGCCATTTTTCGCCGTCTTCCAGCGAAGCCCAATAAGAAACGACGAATGCAGCAGTGAGGCGCTGACAGTCGCAAAGAACTTGAACAACCGAAGTTGCCAACGCGAACACCAAGTAGTGATAGCAGCTACAGCATAACTTTTCACCTTCGCAAACAGCCATGCTGACGCCACTACGACCATCAGCAGCAGCCTCCATGAAATCATTCGTGAGACCGAGCGCGAAGGACTTCGCCCAATGAGGGCACTTTTGACGCACCTGGGCTTCGCGCCACATGCGGAAGTTGTTTCCGAAGAAGTTCAGCGGATGAACCTCTCCACGCTGATGCCCACGGCGTCGGTGCGATCGTTATAAAAGACCTGCACCGCTCGGGTATGAAGCCGAAGGCGCCGCCCCTCTCCGCGCAAGGAGCGTATCAACTCATCGCAAGAACCAAAAAGCTAACGGTTGAGGAAACCGCGTCAATGCCTACACCTCACCTGCCAAAGTGATGTAGCCGGCCAAGCGTTCAGGTTAATGTCCCAGTGGTTACTAACTACGGCTTTGACCTTGTACTTAAAGTCATCTCTGTTTTACTAGCCCCGACCCCGCCTGTGGCCGTGGACAACAGAGAGGCATAAACAGCTAAAAAAGCATAAAGAGGTCTCGCAATCAATGCCCCCTCTCAGTAGCGCCGAATACTGGCAGATTCCAATTCAGTGGAAAAGGAGAGAGGTCACCTGGTTCGCCGTTCTTTTGACTCCTGGTGCGGTTCGCTCTTGTTTGCTTTGCTCGCTGGCTCTTTAGTGTCACTTTCAATACTACGCCCGCAGAATGTTAAGAACGGTAGGAATGGGGCTGATCTACGGAGCAGCACTTTTCTCTTGCGGTGCTCAGCTTCACAGCCCTCTTGCCTCAGCTCTTTCGCACGCAACCGAGAGAGGGGGCGAAGGAACGGAGAGGCAAAGTTTCGGCTCGCTTCGGCCTTCGAAAAGGCGCACAACGAAAGGCACATATCTCGCTATAATCTCTCTCTAGACCAACGTTTACACATACTTCTAGACCGTACCTTTACAGTCGGTGTGAATACAATTGTCGGTTTTTTTCATATGCCATAGGGTAGAATAAACCAGGCTGTATAGAACGTTTCGAGTTAAGCCTGCGTGCGTGGGGTACGTAGACTTACCTGCACCGCTCTGCTGGTGGTGTGTAATAGCGGTAGTGTCCGGGAGTGGAGTTAGCGGAAGTGCAGAGGAGGAAAAAAGCAACCTGTTTCATAATACCGCCTTCGCGCATCCGTCATCATGGAGTGCACCACTATCTTTCGCACTCTGCTGTCACTGCACTGCTCAAAATTTAGTGGCGCTACAGTCGCGGCTGCTCTATCACGGCAAGTGCAATGCGCTCGTTCTTGACCTTCCTTCCTCACTATTACTACAAATCCTTGGTCCACCATTACCATAATTTGGCTAAATTCCGTGGTCCTCCGTCGCGGTGAGCCCCACGTCGTAATGTTTACTGGTTCTCTAAAGCGCTGACATTTCTCTGGTGCTCCCTCAGCCTCTCCTTACCATTCGACATTTTTTTTCTATAAGTGACTTACCTTCTGGAAGCATAAAACATCTCGAATTTCGATGCACTCTAGCTATGAAAATATTTTTTCAGCACTATATGGTGCGAGAAGAAGAAATGGCTCCTGCGTTAGGCCTCCATTATTCTCCAGAGTTGAGCAAGCTTTCGGACACTTCAAATCTGGGAACATAGTACCAGAGTTAGATAGTGTGCCCGACTCTGGCGGCACGGAGCACGGAAGGAAGTTGCCAGCAGAAAAGAAAACACACTTGAGACTTGAATTCCTGAAAATGGACATTATCAGAAGTAAATTGAACGCGGGAGTAAACGATTGTGATGTAGCTGAGACCTCTGGCAGCAAATCACTTGAAAAAGGCCCAACGCTCACTGCAGAATCTAATTCGCAAAAGGCGTAAAAAATGTTTAGAAAGCTAGGTACAGTAGGATACTTCGGTTAGTTATTCGTGGCACTTTGACCAAATGAGGAAACAAATTCGCGCAGGTACTCGTCATTCGCGAAAACCGCACACATGACGACTATGCCAACATTATGGTGTTTATAGTATTCCACTTATCATATCCAAGTGCCGACGTGTGCCGATAATATTGAATGATAAACATATAAAACAAGCCCAGAAGTTCTACGGAGGCTGATCATTTAGAGCTGGTCTTCTGAGAACCCTATGATTAGATGAAAACCAATCTCTATATATTCTAGCCTGTAGAATCCACAGGTTATTCATAAAAAATTTTAGTCAGCAGTCGAAACTCTCTTAACTTATGGCATGTTTTCCGCTTACTTTTTAGAGTAGCTTCTTAAACAGTAAGAGGGGAAGCGCAAAGAAAATGGTCAATTTCGTGAATTATTGCGAGCGCATGGTTTAATATTTTTACAACCCTCGGGTCTTCATCTCTCCCATAACAAAAAATTATAGTGTACTTTGCAGTAGAAGGTTATGTAATGTATTTTTTATGTATCGTCCTCGAAAGTTTGCCTCAAATCGCGCTCCTAATGGCATCGCCATAAAGAGAAGAAATCATAAGATCAGGGCTTCAATTGGTAGTAAAGCCGCATTTGTCCGATTGAAAACAAAAGCGTAAGAGGCGATGACAAGACGAACGGTTAAGAAACTGCCAGGTTGATTCTCTCAGCGTGAAATTTCTCAGCGATTGCTATCAATTCCGCGTTCAGTTTTTTGTATTCAATGATAGTGCCATTATCTTCATTTTTTTTTCATATGAACGCTGAGACGTTAGGAAGTGGAATAAAATCTTTTTTCCACGCGCTTATGTAACAGTTTTAAGGTATTTTAAGAAGTGTTTAATGAATAAAATATCCAGGCAAGAGTTTACCTTTTATTTCTAAGAGTATTGGGAGCAAAAAAAATAAACTAAAAGCCTATTCCAAAGGACATGGCCTTGTAAACATGCTGGCATAAAATAATTGCGCACTTTCTCCATATTTGATTAGCGACTTCCAGATCACTTCACGCGACGGTTATCTGTAAATACCAAAGAACTACAGCAACTTCCTCCCATTAATTGCAATTATGAAGCCAGCATAAACGCCGCGTAAATCTAATAAATTCGGTTAGATTTCATGCATAAATAAGCAAAAGGTTTTGATATTCGCTTGTCCGCTTAAAGTGACCAGGGCAAATAAAAGCAGAATGGCGCAGTTTTGAGAGTGACACGACTTTACGTCATTAGGAACGGCTCCACAGATTTACTTCACGTTTATTTCTGGCATGATCTGAATGTATAAATGCGCCCTCCTCTTACCATCCCTGGTCGTAACTACACGCATTGTGAAAATGCGTCAGCTGTTTGTTGCAGTCGTGTGTACAAAAAGGAATCATAATATATGCCACAAGATCTGGAAATTCAGCGCAGTAGCAATTACCGCGGCAATTACAATAACTGTTAATCACTAAAGCGTCTCAAGATAATGAAACCGACAAGGAAACATCCATCGAACCATCTGAAAACTGAAGTGGCCATCTTAACAAGAGTATGTCGGACGAAATATGGAAGTCGCGAACCTTTCGATCCTCGAGAGAACGAATGTAGTGCCCATTTTTTCTTACACATGCACGGATGTATTCAACTTTGAACACGAGCTTTATTTTAGACATTTTTTTAAGTATGCACACTGTAGATCGAATGCAGGGAACCAGGGCTAGAGATAATAGATCGCCGAGAATGCACGCTGCGGATCTTTTTATCTCACCACTAAGTATATGGCCTAAGCGGTGAACAAAAGGTAACTTCACCGCTTGAAGACGTTGTCTGTTTCTGGTCGTAGCATAAAAAAAAATTCTGAAAAGCCGCTTAATCGTCAACCTCAGTGCCCTTAGTAGCCGAAATATATGACCAGGTATTTGATGCTATCAATAAAATGCATAAGCAGAAAACCTCACAGAATGAACAAATAACTAGAAAAAAAGTCAAAAGTCCGCCTGTTTCCAAAGGAGTGCTCTGTAAAAGATTCTGGTAGAGACGAAAAAATTACGAACGTCAAAGCGAGAAACGTGTAGTGGAGGTTCATTGTTATGTGCATGCGCAGTTTGAGAAAATTTGAGCAGTATCTGTTACATACGCTCCTTCTTTGTTCGGGAAAATTCGCCACAAGAGCGGAACAGCCAGGCAGTTGGTTGACGTGCGCTTTTTATGCGCCAAGAGTGTTCATGATTACGAGTAATTAGCACAAAAGAATTAGGTGCAGAATTGCGTGCTTCCTGATGTCACCAAGCACGCAAATAATCTGTAACATGTTTTGTCAGCTACCGATCAGAAGAATATTTCTTTTTTTATCTGCTCTTGCAATGCCAAGCAGTATAGTGGTTGCGCAGCCGCATGTTTATTTCGCAGGTGGCTATATATGAATGGCTTAACCGTCCGGGCATAGGGCTTGGTTGCGAGAAATTGCGATAGCGTTGTGGCACCACAGCGTTGTACCAAACGATTGATTTTTCAGTAGCTATTTTTTGACCATTCTCTCAGAATTTTTAGATTTTTCTTCGCGAACAGAGTTATCGCTTTATTTTTCAACAATTTCCATGTTCGGAAGGAGAAATACCGTTTTTTCCTTGTCTATTCTAGTAGTCCTGTGTGGCCAGATGTCATTTAGGGTATAAATTTGCATTGTTGACAACTGCAGCAGTTGTTTACCCTTAAATGAGCAAAATTTTCATGCATCTGTAGACAAAAACGATATCGTTAATAAAAAATAACGAAAATAAATGTCCAAACTGGCACACAAAACACAAGTGGAATTTCCCATGTAGAAATTGGGTTGCCCTGTTAACGTGGAGTGCACGTTGACGGCACATACGAAACTGCCGCTCAAAAATCGCAGTAGCAAAAACACTGTCCTTTTTCGTGACGTATGCACTGTAGTGCGAGCTACATGCTACGGAGAAACCTAGTTAACCATAAAGCTGCCGCAAGAGTGTGATGACAGTGAATCAGCAGGACTCTGCGTTGCAGGTGAGATTTGGCAACTAAATGGAGCCTCCCGGTCTGCGAAGGCGTATGGCGGAGCAATGCCGCCAAACGTGCTACTGCCGCTAAAGGCGCCATTCCTGAGAGCACACTATGCCAAAACTGTCTCTACGCAACCCTTCATTCTGTATTGTTCTCTTGGCACTCGGTGTAGCTACTAGATAGCTAGGCAAGCCGGTCATTGCAAGAATGCTTACTTATTTCGGCTACAACCAAATTTCATAAACCTAAATTTCTGTACCCTACACCTCTTTATTCAGGTTTAAAGTGAAGAGCCAAACTCCTAGCCATACAACATTGCAAGAGGAAATAGTGGGTTTTAGGAAGGCGGAGACGTACAAGCAAAGAGGGATAGCGAATTTCCGGAGGACCATTGCGCACACGTTTAGCAAGTGCGTGCCACACGTGCTGCTCATCTCAAACTGGGAGAGCGCAGCTGCGAGCCGAGCTTTATTAGACATGACTATTAATAGTGAGTCAACAGCGCAATCTCTAACATGCTTTCACGAACATATTTAGAGGAATGGTATAATATCCCGATGCGTAACAAAATCTTTCTTTTAATATTAGTCCTGCTCTAGAACCGGTCTAGTTGAAATTGCTTTTAAAAAATAGGGCGAGATTTTTGCATTTGCTTTGAGGCAACTTTAGAATACCATAACTCACGCTTATCCACGTATTAATGAGAAAGCAATATATGGCTATGTCCTGTTGGCAAAACGTGTCAGTAAAATATGTCAGTAAAATTTGTCGGCATGAAAACGTCGCACCTTATGAATGAATGAGAAAAAGTTTAGTGGTGTTCGGCAATACAATAATGAGTGTGTAATATACAATGGTGAGATTAACCAATTTAAAGATATATGATACACATGTATCCGTTGCAAGCGTCGTTTTGTATGAATTAGTTGGTGAAAAAATACATAGAGTGTAAAAAGTATGCTGTGGTTAGATTGACAACAAAAAATTGCAATTATTTAATTATATTAGGCAATTAGTGTTACTGAAATTGTAAAGGTCATGAACAGACAAGTTCTAACGTGTGAGATATAACGAAATAAAAATAAAAATATTAAAAATAAAATAAATCTGACAAAAAGAAAAGGAAAAATGTCCAATAAAAATAAAAACAACAAAAGAAAATAAAACAAAAAGAAAGGACAAGAAATTTTTTAAATTAATAAATAAATAAAATTTAAGGCGGAAGGAGAAAGAGAGGAAAGGGAAAGCTTTCGCATTTCTGCTCTTAAGCAGACTTAAGTGCAATCTTGGAATATTGATGGGATTGGTATGAATGGCCTATACGTAGCTAAACCTTCCTTTTAGTATTTGTCCTGCTCTTGAAAAAGAGAAGCCATTAAAAAATTTTTGTGCATTTATAAAAAATTTTAAGACAACAACACTGCAGTAGTATAAGAGGCCGTAATAAATATATTGATGAGAAAAAGGTAATATTAAGGTGGCTCCCAAAACCTTCCCTTGAAAATTCACCCTGCACTCCCACCGAATCGTTAAGACCGGCATAAAAAACCAACGTGGTTCATTTTTGAAGATTAAGAGGACGCAGCTAAAAGCATCACGAGTATACATGCTATCACGTGTTTTCTTGTGGTGCAATATTCCGAAATGCGAAAACGATCAGGTTCATAAACAACATCTCGTTGAAAAAACGCGCTTGTCCAAAATTTCCGTGTATGCTCCCGAAATCTAAAAAGAAAAAAAATGGCGCAAAAAAACACGGCGAGGAAGGGTCAGACACAAGCGTGCGATAAATAGCAACTGCATGAATTTAATGCGTGAGGGTTTAAATACACAGACTAACACATGCGCGGAAACACAGGATGGGAACTAACTACGCCAACAGCAAAAAGCACTAGGCACGTCACTCATGAGTTGATATGCGAACTCGCGGCGGGAGAATGAACATTAAGCTTTGTGTGCGCATGAAGCCCCTTTGCAAGCCCCTTTGCACTAGGGCTTCACACATTTCCCTCGCGCGTTGCTCGGAGAGAGAGAAATAGCATTTATTAGCACCCGTCAAAGATGATGGGTATCCGAGGCGCCGCTCGGTCCCAGCCATGTCCTCCCCATCAGCCGTCGACCGGGATCTCTTGGATCTCAGCAGCGACAAGGGCGAGACGGATGACTTCACGTTGTTGATTGTCGTCCTCGTTGTGAAGCAGTGCCTCCCGTTACATTTCAGAACTGCGCACTGCTCAAAAAGCGGAACGCCATTTTCGAAGGACTTACAGTGTAGAGCTAGGCTGCTTTTGGGAGCACTACCACCTACGGACGATGCAAGTTCTGTGACGTGAATATGAACGCAGCGCCCCGTTTAAGCAACATACGATTCCCCGCAAGAAAAAGGCACTTCGTAAACTACGTGCGTGTGCCAGGCGAGAAAACGCTTTTAATGATTATTGCCTGCATACTACCGCTGATGGTCCTGAGAAGTCCACTTTTCTGCAAAGACG
The DNA here is from genome assembly GCA_030143305.2 of Amblyomma americanum. NCBI lineage: Eukaryota > Metazoa > Arthropoda > Arachnida > Ixodida > Ixodidae > Amblyomma > Amblyomma americanum. The sequence goes on along the minus strand of JARKHS020011700.1, from coordinate 15,323 downwards.
CTGTAGTAAGAATGCAGTTCTAAACCTAGCATGTACCCCCCCTCTGTGCTCTACGCGCTTAATGTTATGAAAGGCCTGTTCAACATGCCTGCGGTGATGCGATACTCTTTCTCCCCTTGCTCTCGTCCTCTACCCATTCTCCTTCTCTCTGTCGCCAAGCGGGCAGGGGGGTGGGGGGGGGGGGGGTGATGACGGCTCGCCAGTTACAGGCGCGTGCATTATTCTTTCCCTTTTCTATTCAACCACTTACTACTGCTACTACTACTACTACTACTGCTTGCTACTGGAGAGCATATGACTGACTGAGGGACGTTTCTGAGAGGAAAAAGGAAGAGTAAAGAGCACGCGGGCCTTCCTACTGGCTCAAGCCGAGACACAACACTGACAAGAAGCGATTATGGAAAGCCAGCTGACTTCAACCGCTCCATCTGAGTGTGAAAACTGTACTGCACGTGGTGTTTACGCGGCCTGGTGATGACATTCTTGAGGGCTTCTGAAGAAACTTGTTTTTCGATGTTATTGTAGTGGGCGGACGTGAATGGCAGGAAAATTTCACCTGCATGGGGCTCGTAGCGCCAGGAAAAGTTCTTGCTGTGAACGATCAGTGTCAAATCCTAGAATGTGTCAGCCCTTCGTTTAGTAGCTCCTTGGCTAGAAAAGATGAAAAATGAGTTTCAAAGATCGAGAAAAGATGGTCCGCGCAGGAGGTCACAATTTTGATTCGTTCATAAAATTTACGAATATGTCGCCCACATAGCGAAAAGCCATTATCATGTCAATGCCAATCAGCGTACCCTACAGAACGCAGATTTAAAGCTGCTGGTCTCAGACAAAGAAGGACACTTTGCTCTTGTCCCCACGACGGTCTACGCTTCGAAGGCACACGAAGCTGTTGAAGCAGGCTGTGAAGATCTGCAAAAAGACGGGTTTTGAGAAGGTCGCCACGGTGGTAAAAGACAGTGAGAGCGTGAGTGAACTTTTCGTGTCTGTGAAGACTCACAAATTCGGATGCCTTTTCAGGGTCATTGTATGCGAAAGAAGAACTTGGCAACGGGCTCTTGGCAGGTATCTTCAGCAGTCTTTGTCCGTTCTGCCCATACAGGACTCTTTTTTTGTTAGAAGCGCAGAGGAATTGTCTCAGTTCCTTGCACAGAACAGCCCTACTAACGCTGGCGTTTTATCTGTCGACGTAAAGATCTTTATTACTGCCTGCCCCTAGAAAAGCTTGGAAAGACATTAGCTATTCTATCGATGATTTCTGAGCCATCCCCTTGCAGAATTTTGCCGGCATCAGTACCGACAACTTTATAGAAGCACTTTCCTTTTATTTGCAGTAGGCACTGCTCAAGTTCGGAGAGTTGTTCTATGTACAGAAATCAGGAATTTCCACTAGATCCTCTCTTGTCTTGTGAGCACCTACTGGCTCACTACGACAGAGAGTTACAGGATTCGCTGATTAGCCTTGACGTAATAATTTTTTTTCATTATGTAGACAACTTCCTAATTTTTGTGAATGACTCAAGTAACGTCACTTCCCGTGCGTGCCTTCTGTTCACGCTCTTTGAGACTCATCTTTCTTTTTTTCTTCTGACTAAGGAACTACCAAACGAAGGGCTGATGTTTCCTGTATTTGACAGCAAGCACTTTTGCCGGCTCTAGGAGCTCCGTTCACGTAAAAGCTTCCTGCCATTCACGTCCGCCCACTCCGAGGTCGTCAAACGACAAGTTCCCTCAGAAGCCCTCAAAATTGCCAATACAACACAGTGCAAACACGAGATAAAGAACAGTTTCCACGCTCATATGGAGCGGTTGCAAACAGCTTCTTTTCTGGTATCACTTCTTTTGGGTGTTGCGGAGGGGTTACTAAGAGGATGTCGGAAATCTATGGGCCACAAAAATTGAAAGAATGAATAGGCAAAACAATGGTCGTTTAATATGTTCAACAAATCTCCCATAATCTTAAGTGTTTTACGCGCATAGTGGGGCTACGTCTCCTTTTTAGCGTCCCACACAAAAAAGTGCGTCTGCGATGAAAAGTGAATTTCTCAGGACCTCCAAAGGTAGTATGCGGCAAGGAGCATGAAAAACATTTTGTCACCTGCGGCATCCAGATAGCTTAGACGAGCTGTCTTTTCCTTGCGGGGCCTCTTTTGTTGGTCAGACGGGGCGATGCACCAATGATCGCCTCAGAGAACATGCATCTACCCTAGATGATATTACCCCCAAAAGCAATCAAGCGCTCTACTACAAATCGTGTGTAAATTGCGTTCCAGTTTTTGAGCAGTGTGTAATCTTCTAATGTTACTAGAAGCATCGCACGAGGGAAATGTATAAGGCTCTTGTCGTCGCTCCCAAAGGGCTACATGCGCACGTAAACCTTCAATTTCATTGTTCCGCCACGGGTTGGCATATCTTAACTCATAACTGACGACCCAAGTGCTTTTGCTGTTGGCGTAGTTTCTTCTCCTCTGTTTCCGCGCATCTATCAGTCTGTGTATTTATACGCTGCCGCAATAAACACAATTAGTGGCTGGCTGGCTCTCATGTGTGTTTAGTTCTTCGTTTGTCTTTTTCGGGCAGTTTATCTTCTAAAATGTTCACTCTTCTTACCCAGAAACGCACTTTTATGCAGGTTCATTAGTCCCCTAAACAATACGCTCGTACACGTCTGCTATGCTAAAATCTTTAATGCCTAGTCTTCGCTTGGACATTCATGCTTCCGTACGCGAAGACAAAAATCTGCACTGCCATCTCACCGCTCTCGATCGTAGGAAACTTCTTCAGGCTGTCATCAAATCGCTTCAAATATTGCCCATAAATTAGCTGCTTTGAAGAAAAGTTGTTTCTAGTGACGCTGATAATAGGCTTCCATTCGCCTACCTGTACAGCCCCTATACATGGGACGCAGTCGCTAGACGAATTAGACAGCGAATCGGAAACAGCAGCCACGCCGTCATAGTGCAATAAGGATCACAACGCGAGTCGCTCCATTCGAAGCGCTGCGGGTTGCAACTCAAGGCTGCTTCCAAACCAGCAATCATATGTAAGCCCGTCGCCTCGGGTAATAAAAGGTCAAAATAATTATCACCATGTTATTATTACTGCCGCACAACCGAACGAATTTCAACACCAATGCGCACTATCATTCATTGTGTCGCTAGGTACGCCCTTTGCTTTTCTTCCAAAGCTTTTTCCTTCCATTAGCACAGACGCACGAGTACACGCAATCTTGACTAATGGCACGAAGGGGGCCGAGGTAGCTCATGCAATTTCTGCTCTCAGTTTCGTTTCAGAACACGTGGCGCATCAAGAGCTTCGCTTCTATGTTATCAATCCGAAACACTCTCTTAATTCTCAATGTATTTAGTCGTAATAGCAGAAGCCTAAAAAAATGTTGACAAAAACAATACAGAATTCGCTTACACATAACCAGGCCGTGACACGTCAAAGCCGACACGATCAGATACTTTATACAACCGCATGACTTCTATTTTGTCGGACGATAATTTCCCGCACTCCACACGTAGTCCAGTACACTGGTTGTGTGTTACCCGTACCGCACGTGTGTCTTTCTGTGACAACATTTTCTTCTTCATTACGACCCGATGCTCTCGGTACGGATACGATATGCCATGAGCCGAGCCAAGGCTTCTCTAAATTCACTGCGCATGTAAGCACAGAAAAAATCAATGTAACCAAAGACTCCATCTTTTGCTTGAGGCTCCAACGTTCAAATTTCGAAGTTATGTTAAAAATATGCCCTAACCAACGTTACAATGTTTGCAATGTATTTTACTAGAATAAATTTACCGGGCTATTTTGCGTCCTCTTCATTAGTTTTACTACCGCTTTTATATCGCTATTTTTCAGTTACCCCCTTCGCATTGCGTTCAAATTTCATTCCATTGTCGCTGTTTCGCATACTTTCCGCGTGGGAGTCTGATGACTGGATGCTTCTGTAGGTGGAGTCCTGCTGGGCAGTGGTGGTGGGTGTAAGTAGGAGAGTAACTTTCATGCGCAGACATACTTATACAGGGCTACAAAAATAACAAAAAATAATACTTCCCTTCCAAAGCAGCCGATTGCCACATCAAGGGTTGGACACACAGACAGCGGGATATTTCTAATGCGGGCTTTATAGTTGATCCCGGAAGAATCGCTTTATTGTTTTCAACACTGAGTCAGAACGTCTCTTTGATAATAACATGCAAAGTTTAGCATTTTTGTTAGCGTTCTTTAAATATTGTCCATAAGAAATGAGATATACAGACTTTTAAAAATACAGACCTTTTATAGAAATGCGTTTCCCACGAGATAGTTCCTAAGTTAATCGCGCATTTAATGAGTACCACATTATACATCAATGAATTTAAGGGCCGGCTGGCTTCCATTGAGGCTGCTTTAAAGTTGACTAGATCTATATCTTCGGTCAGTTGATAGCGAGTCCGCAGGAGATGAACTTCAGTATAAGGGCTATATATTACGAGAAAAGATTCGAGTCACTCCAAACTTCAGTAGTCCTGTAGGCCTTTGAGATTCCATAGAGAAAAATAATAAAACCGCAATAAGGAGGAGTTCAAAGCAATTAGGAAGTACCTCGCCGCTACCAAGTTTTAAATTGTAGATTTTGCCGTCTAACATCCCACACCGGCACGTAGGCTTTAACGGACGCTAAAAAGGCAAAAACGGGGAAAATTTGTTGCTTCACTGCCAAGATATTGTGCTTAACTGATACAGCAAACACTGAACGAGCACAGAACGGCAGATAGACGAAGCGTGTACATTCAACTAATTTTGACGCATGGATTATCCTTGCAGAAAATGCAAGAAATAACGATATTCTTCAATCAGATCCGGTCTAGAAGAAAACTACCGCAAGGCATAAATATCCGCTAACCTGGACGAAGTTAGAACTTGTCAACTTAACGTCATTCTCGCTTCCAGCCTGCATGGGCGTGTGTTTCGAACGACTTTCATATAACGGACTCACAGACTACCTCGAAAACAAAAACTTCTGCCAAAAACAATGTTCGTCTCAAGAAGGAGTCTGTGAAAGCAGGAGGTGATTCTACAAATAAAGCGCTACATATTCGACAGAACTTCACCCAAAAGCGAAGGCATAATGTTTGCGCTGCAACTGAAGGGTACATTCGAGAACATTCGAGACCCTAGCAACAAATCTCATCTGCGGCATCATCAGACGGATGGCAAGCTGGAACGCAGGGCTAAAGGAAAAGCACCTGATCAGACTAATGAACTATATGTGAATAGTCTAGCAGACCTACAGCCTAAAATAGAAGCAAGCAAATCGATGCGTGGTTCCGGAACGCATGCAATATAGCACTATGATCACCAAGCAAAGCATCCAATGAAGTTTTCATGCCGAAAGGCGTCTCGGGAACCTAAGAAAATAAAAAAAATCATCTTCGCGACTAACAATCACGCAGAGCAAATCGCACCACCAGTAGTCATTTGCTTGAACACAGGGGAAGCTTCAACGTAAAATCAATCGTCCGGAGAAAAAATCGGAAGACATTCAGAATTAAACCGCCGACTATCAGGACCACTGCCGCTAAACACAAAACAGCAAAATCCACTGCTAAAGAAGCGTAAGAAGAGAGGCGTCACATGAGAGTGAAATCATAGCGCAATGAAAAGAACTGCCAAGTAAAGGACACAAGAGGAAGCTAGAAGCATTAGAACTGAACTACAAGCGTCATCGAAGTACCGACGTAATTGCAAAACGATAACTGTAACTAGACCTGCGAGAAAGATAGTTTATAGTTTATAGAGGTTTAACGTCCCAAATTGGCTCAGGCTCTTAGGGACGCCGTAGTGAAGGGCTCCGGGAATTTCGACCACCTGGGGTTCTTTAGCATGCACTGACATCGCACAGTACACGAGACTCTAGAGTTTCGCCTCCATCGAAATTCGACCACCGCGGTCGGGATCGAACCCGCGTCTTTCGGGCCAGCAGCCGACAGCCTTAACCACTGAGACACCGCGGCGGTGCAGATCTGTGAGGAAGAGATCTTTCAGTAGAGGTCACTGTCCTCTTTCAGCAAGCGACCAACACAGCTTGAAGACTTGGTGCGTTTGACGTACTGCCTGACAGTGTCGGCAGTCACGCCACTAGCGCAGAAACACACTGAAATCACCGGTGAAGCCTCGTGTGGAGGCATCGAAAGCACACACATGCGGAACGCAGCACTGCTGGGCCGGCGCGACCGGCGCTGTAAGATCAGACAGAAGATATCGAACAAACGCTCTCGCCGTTATTCATATCGAAGCACAAAGGCGAAAGAATGAACAGTCCTGTTCAAGGAGTGTGGAGAGGTTGCCTCTAAGTCTGACAACTTATGCAGCGCTATAAAGCAAAACCTTTACAGCTTTAAACTAAGAATTTCTTCTTAAAAGCCATACTCTAAGCGCAATCGGTATTTACTCGCACAGAAAGAACGCGGGTGGCTCGTGAAGCACAAGTAGAGACAAGGGGTCAGCTACAGAACGAAGGTAATTACCACCTTGTCCATATCACAAAATTTGGAACCCAAAGAGAGAAATGAAAAGGCGGCTGCAGGGGAACGGCCAGATACAGCACCTCAGTAGCAGCATACATATTGTGTTGTTTGATAGAAGACTGAGAGACAAAGGCCGAAGCGCGAGGTCGTGCGTACTTGGCATAGGAGCCTTAGCAGTCTTCTCGCGAATCGATTCTTGCAATTTACACTCCGTGCTGCCAATCAAGTTAATAATATTCACGACGTAAAAATGGTATAGCTCATTTGCAGCGACGGCTGTTTTCTAGTCCCTGATTTGAAGGGAAGGATGCTTTCATCTAATGATCTCTTGGTTTTGTTAGTTACGTGCAATGGCTGGTTCTATCCGAACTCCGACCTTTAGTAACCTACAATTCCCCTGTTCAAAAGGGTCACAGAAGAGGACAGAAATATAAGCAGACTAGGTTTCAGGACTCCTGAGTCGAGTGCGAGGACGGCTGATCGAGGGCACTGGCTTTTACATAATGTGGCCTACTGTCGATAATGTCCTCGCGAGAGCCGGAACGATAAACAATGAGACAAAGCCAAGAAAGAAAGCCATCGAAACCAAATGAGCATGAGGTATTCCAGACGCCTCGGGAGACCGCTGCGCAGAGCGCCGACTCTGTCGTGACGAGAGGGGTTTGTGATAAGGAAAAGAGCCCGGTGCCACCTCCCTTCACTACTTGAGACGGACCCTGAATGGGCTAGGTCAAAGAGCTCAACTTGCATTTGAACCATGTTAAAGCAGTGCGCTTTCCTTGCGAATTGTCCAGCGGTGGGATGCGCTTGTACTAGGCGTTATTAGATGTAGATTTGGTATAGCTTGCCGCCTGTTGAAGACACGCCAAGCTCTCCAGCAATTTAAAATGCATCTCGGCGCTCCTGAAGCCTCAAAAAAAAAAAAAACTTCGATAAGAACCACAGCTGGCGCGAACCGCCAGTTAGAAAGCAGAAGCTGTCTGGAGTCTTCAGGAATGCGCCAGATTTGTTATTTTAGAAACTGCGACCTGCGCACGTGGGCATGGCGGGACGACCGAAAAAAAAGGAGCGAAGAAAAGGAAGCACGAAAAGGGTCTCCGCAGACCGTCAACAAGGAAGCCTCGTCTCAAAAAGCCGAAATGCTCCAGGCCTTCAGGCCAAACTTTTGTGCTGTCATGTGAAAATCGTGTACGTTTAGAAGCTTTCATTTACCTCGCCATCCCTTTTCTTCACATGCCCCGCTCCTGCGCTGAAGCCGTGCCTAACGGAACAGAGCTCCGCCGCACAGCACACGTTCCATGTCCTTAGCTTGCCTTTGTGCAGTTCCGAGCGTATTGCAGTGTAGCTCACGCAAAAAAAAACTTTACTCCAAAAGCACTATTTCACATATGCGAAATCCGTAGTTGCGCTCATCTCACCACGCCTTGGGTCTTTGCACTGCAGTGCAATTGAAAAGCTTTGCAAACTGTTGCTTGATTCATCATCCTTCGTTTTGTTTCTTAGAAGTTGATTACCGAGTATGCATGCTACTTTAGGAGTTAAATATAATTGTCATGGTCTCAAGTGCGCTTTTACGTTTGTATTGCGCATGATGATTTCTTTTTTTTACTTGTAAAAGGAGTATATATTTTTTTATGAATTTTCGTGCCCACTCACCAGAACATCAGCGTTAACTCAGGATAAAAAGTTTGGGCATCTAAAAAGAAATGCTAAAACCAATTCTGTAATTAGAATAAAGAAGAACTGTGGCGGTTATTCGCTTTAGAGAAAAATAAACATTAATACGATTTTCTCCGCTTGTGACATACATGAAATAGAAAGAAACAAAATAGATTCTTCACGTACTCTATGATATTGACATTGTATTACTCGCTTAAGGGGGGAGACTGCTCTTAAAGAAAAGATTTTTGTTTCTGCACCAAATTTAATCAAATTACACACCCTTGACTAGTTTTTCGTGCTGATTCCAAAAATGTCATTGGTTGCATGATAGGCTGATTAGTTCCTGAGATACACTTAATTAATACCCTTTATTAATAAGTACAATTAAGAGAAAAAGCACATTAAAAAGTTAATAAATTGCACTTTGTTAGGTTCTACAAACCGAAAGGGATGAAATGTTGGAAACAGTTTTTTGATTTTACCGTCATAAGTAATTTTTAAAGACATTGAAACTCAAGGTACAAATAGTGCCTAACTTGCAATCGAGAAATAGGGCAAATTAAAAATTTCTGAACTTTAATTACAAATTCTGCTCCCAACATTACCTAGTGTACACATATGGCTACGTGCTAAAAACAAATTGTGGTTCTATCTGCCATACATGCTGAGATATGCTAATTTGGGATTTGCTACGAGTCCAAAATTTCCATTTTGAGAAAAACAGCAAAAACAAACGAAGTGTTGTTTATGGCAAAGTACTTCAAATTTATTCACATACTGGCATTGGCAGACACCTAATAGCCTCCTGGGACGTAGTCTGTCTGACCAGAGTGATTGGAATGGCGCTTTTTCAGTGAGCGCTGAAGATTTTCTGCAGATTTGCGCTTCTGCACAGATGCTGTTTTCCTCTGGACATCTTTTCCCGCATGCGCTTGGTTGTCTGGGGGCTAGGCGTTAGGCTGAGCTCTTGCAGTATACGTGCAGCAGTTCTTTCGCTCCCTGCATTGAACTTCATCACTGCTTCAGCCACAGCAGCCTGCACTGTGAAGAGAGAGGCATGCCTTTCCTTTCGAGCAAGGGACCATATCATTGAGTGCAAGCTCTCATTGTTGTTTTGAGTCTTGCCTCGTTGGCAGCGTTCTAGCAGTCTCCTGTCTGAAAGCCTTTCGTATATAGGCAGTAAGGCATTGCAGACATGAAGAGGTAGATTGTGCCGATGAGGTGGCATTGCCTCGCCTCTGGCCTCTGCCGCATTCTGCCGGCACCAAGAATCAGGGCCTGTTGGACAGAGGCTGTGATTTGAAGTGGAGTCGTTGGACGTCACATGATGGTAGGTGGCCATCACAGCTTTGTGCGTGGCCTCCACATCACCTATGTGGGATTTGAGCGCCCACGAATAATAAGAGCTCAATTTAGCGATCAAATCTTGCGTGAGCTTGCCTCTCCCACCAAGCGATTCTCCAGCAGCACCTTTCTGTTTGGTAACCACGTTGCGCAAAGCAGTGCCCATGCGTTTCTGCACGTGGTTCACACAATCCTCCTTATGGATTTCAATATATCCATACACTTCAGCTTCTTCCAAAGCGGGGAACGTGCGACTGTCCCCGTCAGACAGCGTTGTGGTATAACGGAGGTTGTGTTGCTGCAGGGAACGCTGAAATAAGATCAGGGCAGCCTCAACCTCCATTTCACCAGCCTTCTTGGATGTGTTTTTTTGGCAGATGTGGCCCAGCTTCCACAATGGGTACGCCGGGTCGTCTTCTTTGGGGCCCTGCTCACAGCCGGCGCAAAAATTGCTCAGAACAACAAAGTCAAGAACAAGCCCTGTGAACAGTTCAATCACAGTTCCGACGCCGATGTGCGATGAATGCCCACGTGTCATCCATGAGCCGTCGAATGACACCGCGATGTTGCCCGGATTCCCGAAATTCAACTCTGTGTAAACTTCCCGAACTGATCGCGCGCAGTCGGAAGTCAACTTCTGAGCCGCACGGTCCACCGCGGGCGTCAAGTTTTTCTTGGCGTATCTCTGCCAAGTTTTTGAATGCAGACCGCGGTGGGAAATATTTATCACCGAAAATGTGTCATTCAACGCGGCACGCTGGTTTCCCGTTGACTGCATCGCGCGCGCGGCGAGGATGTTCACCACGAACGGGCTAACTGTCTGGTCGGTCTCCACACGCGGCGAACTCCATCGAGATGAAATGTCGCCACAGTTCTCACATGTCCGGGTCAGTTTGGCGGCGAGGCCGTACTGTCTGTCGGATTTTTCAATCGTCACGTCGCCGTTGCATACTTTGCACTTCACTGACGCGAGCATCTCGTTCACCAAGCGCAAGCTGACGATGGAGAAGGTATCGCTGGGTGGGGCACTTGCGGAGTCTCCCATTGCCACCGAAGAACGCTGCCTTGCGCTCTGTTGCTGCCGCTGATGCCATCTGCTGAAGTTTCTCCTGAGCTTTCTTGTCCATTTCTTCGATCTCACAAGCTTGCAGCATTCGGGTGTCATGACGAACACGACCGCTGCCCGATGAGGCTTCCGCGACCGGTGCCGCAGTTAGGCCTAGCTCGGACGGCACCTCCCGATCTGCTGGCGGAGTCGTATCCACGGCGCTTGAGGTGTCCGCAGTGCTCGAGGTGACCGTGGCGCTCTTCTTCAGGTTGTTAATAAGCGATTTTTTCCTCTTTTTTCCATATCTGTGAGTCGTGCGGAACTTTGGCGCCGGCGTTGACATCGTCGCGAGATGCACCAGCGAACACACCTTGACAAGATGGCTACCGCTTGCGCTCAACAGACGCTTCCAGCAGACGACACGAGACCCTTCAGCCAATTAGATAGCAACTTTCAGTCACGTGCACCGACTAGCGAATAGCATCGCGCGTTGCGACTGCTTTTTGGCGGCATTTTCTCACTCATACAATAAGCATAAAAGAGCAGCAACTGCGCGAAATTCAAAACGAAAAGCAGCTCTTCCAAATGAAACCAAGATGGCCGCGATCGCTGCAGTGAAACGATAATAGGATGTCGCGGAAAAAGCCCCGTTATTGCGCGAAAATCTGCCGAGAGAGAGCTCGGATCGAAGTTTTATCCTCATTTTACAGCTCAAATATTGGCTCTGGAGATTAGAAAATTCACAGGCTGGTAGAGAAACAGCTGCAGATTTCGAAAATTCCATTTTTGAAAAATCGATTTTTCGCGATTTTTTAGCCTCCAAGAGCCGTCTCCTTAAATACTTAAAAACGGCAGAGCTTTCCATAATTTTAATTGTCTGCTGCGAGCTCCTTGCCAATAGTATACGCGTTCGCATGCACGACCAATAGCCCCTTCCGAAACTGTCACGGCATATATTTTCAGTTGTTTTGGGGCTAGAAAACAAGATGAAACAAGAAAACGCCGTGAAGATTATTTCTATTGAAGCAATTCCTCACAAAGCGCAAAATGGGAATAAATCAAGAAGAAAAGCCTGACCCTCTCTCGTGTCGCTCTGCTGGTTGATACTTCTGTATGAAATTGTCCAATTAACCACGCTATGTCAATAATGCGGGGTTCTAACCTAGGCTGCCTTCACTGCATCGACGTTGATGCTTTGCAGCCAAAATGTGCACACAGATTTACAAACTAAAGGTCATTTCTAATGTTTGCATCATGCATATTTCAGGACCCGCCCAGGCGTAACATTGAGGACAATGACAAAAGCGTGAGTACATGCAATATCCTTTTTCCATCTTAACTACACATAATCAATTCCTGAACTCATTTGGAATACATAGAAAGAATATCTAGAAAATTCACCCCAACCTTGAGAAAAAATGGCCGGGGTTCAACGTTGCTTCAACCTTGTTATACGAGCGAAAGCTCTTTTAAGCATTATCTCTACTGTGTCAGATCAAAGGTCAAGGTCAACGGTTGAAGATGATGGATCAAGGTGAAAGGTCAAGGTCAGGTACCCAATGGACGTAGTAACTTGAGCATGTGGTTATACAACCATACCTTCGGCCATACCACCACGCAGTTAAGTTTGGTTTGACGTGAGGCATTGAAGGACATTGGCTGATCCATATCGAAATCGCAACTTGTAGCCCCAGGAGTAGCGCTTCCGCTCTAAAAACAAAAGAAACCGCGGTTCTTTTCCGTCGTCGACCTCTGCAGTTCTACTCATTACTGCTGATAGTATTAGTAGTAGCAGTAAAGCACTTTATTTCAGAGCATAAATCTTCAGCTGAAAAATCAGCTTCGCCTGCCACACCAGGCCGGTCACTGCTCTTCGCTAGAAAAAGCCATCCCGGTATGCCGGAACAAGAGTAGGCTATGAAGGAGATTGGAAATCGACAGGACCGTAGAAAAGGAAGAGGGCAAGATCAGCATAAAGTTCAGCGTAGCTGAGGCACGACAGATCGCAGCTGAAACGGCAAAATTAGCCTTGCTGGCTTAATGAGTGTTTTGGTCTGAATTCAACAGAGAACATGAGCCTGGGAATCAGAAAGGCGTGGGTCTGGGGCAGGGGTAATGTCGAACTCCTGCTTGAATTCAAGGTAGGAGTGCGATATGGCTTCGCGGATCAGAAGGTCCTCGTCATTCAACGATGCGTCGGACCAGCGGATTGCTGTACCCCAGTTAATAGTCGCGCAGGTCAGCTGATTACGCAGCTCATATCCAGCAATCCGTGAATGCCCAGGAATCCACCCTGTTGCGACTGCACAAGGCTTTGGATCCAAGTGCGTCATTTTAGGCGAGAGTGTACATCCGGGGGGCATGGTTCGCAAAGCACAGCGCGCGTCTTGAGGCTCAGTGTACACGACGTGCTGTTTTCTCGAGGGAAGATGAGGGAAATCCTGGACATCATGTACAATCGAGAGGATCTCCAAGGTAATACTGTCTGGTGGGTTTAGGTAAAAAAGGACTGGCAGGAGAGAGCGGGTCAAGGAAAAAGCGAAGTGAATTAGCTGGGCAGCACCCCCAAGAGGTCACCGCAAGGAGGCATCGGTGTATGCTCGTGTGAGCCTATGTAGAGCCGAGGTCTGACGATCAGCATGGGCCTTCCTCCATCTCGACTGAAGGATTGGGCACGTGTTGCAAGGAGTAGGCACGATACGGCAGTTGGAGACGTTTTGGAGGCCAGGGATCTGAAGGGCGATGGGCACGAGATGGATGTGAGCATGGTAAAGAAGCCATCAGCCTTGCTGTGCGGAGGATAGAAAAGAAAGTTGACGATCACGGTGAAGATCAGGGAGCCCACTCTAAATATCAGCGCACGAAGGATAACCTTATCTCAGTTACTTTCAAATCACAGCCCGTCCCTGCAATCTCATATCGCCCTGTTTTAGGCATGCCACCAAGTTTTTACAAGAACGTGCTGCGTCTCTACCAAGATCTTTCTACTTGTCACAGAGTCACCCATCTTGGCCTTCGTTTAGACAAACGGCAGTGGAGCCTCGGCAATGCTCAGGCCTGTCTTTCTTTTTAATCCCTTGCATTCAACAAAATCATTTGCTGCCGATAATGTGAATGTCGTAATGAAAGGTTCCATGATATTTTACGACATGCTTGCTAAAAAATATCGATTGTTATGTAGGACCTTTTTTCGTGGGCGCTTCATGTTCAAAATTTTGTGGTGGTATGGCAATCGTTTCGAATCAGCGTAAAGTAATTGAGCATTGCGCAGCAAATAAGATATTTATCAAAACTGGTATAAATATTTCTAGTATAAATAATAAATGGCAGCCGTGGAACATATTTGCGCTCAGTAAAGAGTGAAGTAGGGCCGCATTTATAACAGCATTGCACCCACAGCCAAAAGTGTGTGCCTAGTCTGCACAAGATAAAGTTTCTTGGCAGCAGCTGAGATACAAGTATGTGGGCAGTGTTGAAACCTTGTAAACAAGAGAGCAAGTGAGCATGCCAGCAAGATTTCTCTGGCGCTCTTATAAAGAATGTATCTTAAAGGTAGGCTCCGACGAGCGGACCGGATCGCGTTGGACCGCGTATTAGGTGAAGTGTGACTGCGTAGCACGCTGAAGGACGCTCTGAGATGTGACGTTTCTATTGCCTGATAGGTAGCCCAGGCTTCTTGCGTGGTCTGGTCCGTTCGTCTGAACCCTTGTTTAACGCCACGGATGAGTGCGCATAGTTTTCGTAAATTCGTGCTGAGCACCTTTTGTTTTCACGTTGTACCGAATGTGTCTTTAGCCTCAAACACAAATAAGGCCAATTGTAAGTTAGCGCATGTCCGTGTCTTACTTCCACATTCGTGTTTGCCTTGCTAATGTGTTCGCTGATTCCTGTACATTGACTTAGGCTTCCGTGAGGTCGATACTCTGAGATTGCCTGAGGCTGAGAGTTATGAGTTAGAAGTTGCGTGCCCGCAGAAAGGTTTCAAAGGCAAAGATGTGAGCCTTTCAAAATTACCCTCCGTTTTCACTCACGGCCGCTTCTGGTATGACCTGTCGTGCAGATGTGGACTATCGATAAGTGCCATGGCAAAAATGCCTACAGTATATCGAGTAATGATCATTCACGATCAGCAACCAGCATCAGTCTCTATTAAACAACTCCACTGCGATACGCAGGCGCGGCATCTCCGGGAACTGTGTTTGCAAAAGAGCCACTGTCATGCCTATAGTCGGTGAATTTGTGAAAAAGACGACGTCGGCGACATCTGCTTTTGTGCTACACGACAACCTTGTCGCTGTCACGTTAAAAGGGCTCTGGAGACGCGTTCGGGTGCCACTCGTCTTGCTGTGCGTCCATTGCGATTCGCAGGTGCTCGGCTTCGGGCTAGGTTGGCCTTCTTACAGGTGGTCTGGTTTTCCTCCGTTGCGAACGATGCGGCGCGCGGTAGTTAGCGATTAAGCGAACCCACATGTTTTCTTGTGGATGGCTCTAGATGGTTAAACGAGATGAGGTGAAGGCACGAGCGGAGAAAATTTGTGTTCTTTCCAGCCGCGCGCCAGAAGCAATCTGGCTCCCTTGCGCTATAGAGGAGCTCCGACTTTCTCTCGCGTATCGAAGCAATGCTTTACATATAGAAACATGCCGAGGTAAGAATATTCTTGCAGGCTAGTTGGTGCATATTTACCAAATTTCTAGCACAAAAAGCTAGGACTACACTGGTTTTTAGTAGCGCTGTTCTGAGGTAGTTT